>JANKKI010000553.1:0-283813 GCA_025175665.1 Cinchona pubescens | reverse complement strand
GATGACAAGGTTTAGGCTCAAGCATCTCTTGGGTATCTTTTGTCAGAAAATTTAAACTAAACCTCTTTCACACTTTTTCACTAATATCCACAAGTGCACAGTATCATTGTAGTAGAGTGAGCAAGAATCATGACCACGAAGATATGTAAGCAAGTATCGAAATTCTAAACCGATTTCTATTTAGATGACCGAATTGTGATGCTTTTGGATTTTAGAATTGTATTAAAAAAATAACTAATAATGAAAGGATGTAAAAAGAAAGCAATTGAAATTAATGATAAAGTTTCTCAAGCAGCAAAAAAAGATGGGTCGAGTGGTAGGTTAGCAATCCCCACAAGTTATTCAAATCTTAGGTCAATTAGTTCAATTATATCTCATAGAGGTTCAATTCCCAAAAATCAACCCAATGTTGACCTTTGATGATTGGATCTTATCAAATTAAATAACTAGGAGTTGAGAGCTCTCTATCCTGATTGAATTAATTTGAGTATTATCTATACAGAATTCTCTTGTGAACCACTTAACTAATCCTGCCACCTTGATCTCAAATCAATTAACCAAATAATCTATCTACGGGTCTATGACAACAGGTCAATTACCATTTCACCTCCGCCAACCTAACTAGAACTAAAGTTGGCTACCCTTTTAAAACTGTCTTCTATGTTAATTATTACCCAATTAATACAACTTCCAATTGATCATTAATTTAAATAACCGAAAAATGATTGCATCACCGTACTCGAACCCTAATGAAATTTGTGATTCATGCTTTGATTAGAAAAGCAACAATTAACTGATTGACTAGAATTCATTGTTAAACAATAAATAAAACTAACGCAATTGCAATTAATTATAAGATAATGAAAACGAAGAGGTTATCAGAAATAAACTTGATGAAAATCTGAACTTAAATTGAAAAACTAATGACTCCGAAGTAATAACGTTATGAAAAGTATGAACAATAAATAATATTTGAAACTTTCAGAAAAAGTAATGCATAAACACCTATGTTAAAATCTATAAGAGTTGTGTATTTTAATCATTATAACTCAATCAATTTACAAGCAATCAAGGAAAAACTACTGAATGATAGTCAACGAGCGTTTTGCCTGGAACTAGTTTTAGACTGAGACAGGCCATACGTTTCTCTCACAATCAACGAGTGTTTGCCCCTTTCTCAATCGTAGTTTGCGGTTGAGACTTCTAAGCTGTAGCTTGACTTTTCAACCTTCATTCCAACTCTTGATCAGCCCTTACAAAATGACCATTCTACCCTTCTAGTACATGCATATAATACGAAACATGAAAAATAGATATCTACACTTACTAAACACACAATTAACCACAAAATAACACAAAAACCTATAAACTACTAAAGACTAACTCTTAAGACAAAACTGAAATAAATGGGACTAAAACTTGCTCAAATTCTCAACAAAGAAGATATAAAAAGTAATTCTAAATATAGAGTTATCAACTTCTCCCAACCTAGTGTTTTGCTATTCCTGAGCAGAACTAAACAACAACAAAAGTACAAAAACAAGACGGAATGGCAACATTAAAATTAGAGTGATATCATTGACTTGTAAAAGTAGTTTGAAATCTAACCAACCACATGAAATTCATATCAAATGATTACACACAACAAAAATCCACACGAATAAATGTCAAATAAACTTTCCCAGAAATAAATTTAAGAACTCAAGTGTACTAATCCTTAACTCACACCTAAGAGATTTTGACTTATGTGAACTCAAAGATGTCAAAAATCAGAACTTCATAACCATAAATAGGTAAAGAAACAACAATAGAACCATAGAATGCAAGAACACAAATGTCACATGAAGGCCAAACATTATAGAACAATTTTAATCGTTTAACTCAAAAATAGCGATATAACCTTTCGTAATTCCTTTATGACCAACTTTTATTTGGCTCTTAACAACTTTTTGGGCTTAGCAAGATGCATTTTCATGCAAGCTGCCTTTATACATTTTGTTTCTTACCATGCTTACATATTTTACATAAAGCAAGCCATTTTTTCATTTTAAGCTCATTCGACCACATTGAACACATAAGCAACTAGCCACAGAAAGACGGGTTATATTCATGTAAAAAAATTAAGCAACCACAATGGAACCTAATAACTGGCCATGTATTAACACATATGAAAATACAAAGAACCACATCATATCCTATTCTATCCCAATCGACAATTACAAGGTAGCAATTCCAAAAATTTCAAATGTGTTAGCTGAAATGGCATATTATTATTCCATTTCGACCTATAATTAGTTTTGATGATGACAAATATAATCTAATAGTTTGAACATGAGTTGTGTAGGCATTTTGCCGTATCTAACACAACAGGATTTTCGAATGCTGCACATCCTTCGAAATGGAAGAGTTTCAGATGCTCAACATCGTCTGAACGGGACTAAGTTTCTCGGACGCGGGAATTCATCCCAGCTTAAAAAATTATAGTTCAAATTGTCAACTAAAAGCACATGGGGATGATTGGAAGCTGTTTTATTGCATCTATAAATACCAACCAATTTGAATTTGTGAAAAACAACTACCATATTGAATACAAGCATCTACCAAACTATTTGAGTAAAACTAGGCTTTCTATAGTGTTGTATTAGAAAAGTATTAAAGTGAGTGATCTTCAATTATCGTGTAAAGAGTGGAGAGATAATTATTGTACAAAAGTGAGGTTGTGTGTAAAATTCTTGGCTCAACTAAAGTTAATTAGAGTGAGCAAGAGTGATCCAACTTGGTGTACAAAAACATTATTGTCTCACTTATATTAAAGAGGCACAAAGTATTGGATTTGCATCCCAAGGTTGTGAACCTTGAGAGTTTGGTTTGATTTTTCTAAATCTCATTATTTGTCCCTTCTTTTTACTTGTGCACTTATTGCTTTGATCATTAATCATATTGCATCCATCTCACTTAAATTTTTATCACTCAATAGTTGCAATAGGTTTTTTAAACAACCTAATTCCCTTCCTTCTTAGGTTGCTTTTGGGCCAACAATTGGTATCGGAACTTGGTCTCTTTATTTAGCTTGAATTGCATTTGATTAAAGATCTTTATGGCAACCAATAATGCTCTATTTCTTGAAAGTCAATCTATCACTAGACCACCTATGTTTAATGGGGTGAATTTTGTTAGTTGGAAAGAAAGAATGAAAATCTTTTTGTAATCTATTGATATTGATTTGTGGTTTGTTGTCAATGAAGATCATTTTGAAGCCACTACTGTTCATGATTGCACGAATAGAAGAAGAGAAAAAAAATTAGGGATGAGCTTACCCCACAAGATAAAGCTAATATGACCTTGAATGCCAAAGCCATGAATGTGTTGTACAATGCCTTGGATGCTAACGAGTCTACTGGTACCAAAGATTGTGTTTCAACTAAGGAGATTTCGGATAAGTTGAAAGAAATTCATGAAGGAAGCGATGATGTGAGAGAACAAAAGAAATCCTTGTTTGCTGCCAAGTATGAGTCTTTCAAGATGGAACCACATGAGAATATTGATAAGATGTACTGTAGATTCAATTATATCATTAAGGATTTTGAAGCCTTGGGTAAGAAATATTCTTTAGGTAAAAGAATAGATAGTTCTTGAATGCTCTATCCAAAGAATGGGAAGCCAAATCTATTGCAATAAAGGAGGCAAAGAATTCCTTAAATTCCATGCTCATTGAATCCTTGATTGACTCTCTTACATCTTATGAATTGAAGGTCAAGGCTAAAGTGGTGAATGATGAAGAAGCAAGACCAAAAAGAAGTATTGCCTTCAAGACTTCCCAAGAAGAAGATGAAAATGGCTCCATCAATTTAGAAGATGAAGATCTTGATGAAGGTGATCTTGCAGTCATCACCAAAGGGTTTCTCAACACTACATCAACAAAATGAGAATGAGGAATGGACGAGCAATCAATTCCAATAACTTCAAAGGGAAGACCAAGCTAGAAATTAAGAACCAAAATGAAAAGTTCTTTGAATGTGGTCAACTCGGGCACTTTGCAAATGATTGTCCTTCCAAGAAGAAAAAACAAGGAAGGAAGCCCCGCTTTAACAATTTTCAAATCACATAGGACGATTGCAATTTTGAAGAAGAAATTGAAGAAAAGATGGAATCGGCACAAATGGCTTTTATGGATATTGGTGATGTTGAGGTAACAACTAGGACAACTTATGATTCAAATGATGATAATGATGACCTTGATGCCTCCATTACAAAATTGCATGACAGCTTAAAGAAATCATATGCTAGAAATAAGGAATTGCTAGAAAAAATAATGCCTTGTTGAATGCTAGCTCCAAACTGGTGAACAAAAATAATAGGTTATCACAAAAAAATGATGATTTGAAGAAAAGAATGCATGTGGAAATAAAGTTCAAGGAAGAACAAACCTCATTGAAGAAAAGATTGGATGATCTTGATGTGTTTTCGCATAATAAAAAGAAAAAAAGTTGTTGATTTGAGAAAAAATAAAAACATGTTGATCAACAAGAACTTTATCACTTTTAGAACGAATGATTAATGTTTTGTAAAATCAAAATCCTTTTTGTATGGAAATAAGAATATTATTTGCAATTATTGCCAACAACATGGACATGTGAAACATCATTGTTATGTCAAGAGAAATGAAAAACTTGGAATGAATTTTGTGTGGATTTGTTGTCAATTTACTAATGAATCTTATCGACCCAAGAAAATATAGGTAACAAAAGTTATCGCCTAATTCTTTATGTAGGTATTGAACATCACCAAAAATTCCAAGTGATTCATTGATAGTGGGTGTTCAAGACACATAACCGGTGATTGATCTCTCTTCACAAATCTAAAGTCCAAAAATATTGAAAAGGTGACTTTTAGGGATAACATGAAAACAAAATTAAATGGGATTGGTGATGTAGGTAAAAATGGTAAGACTTTGATTAAAAATGTGCTTTTAGTTGACAATTTGAACTATAATTTTTTAAGTGTGAGTCAATTATGTGATAGAAATTTACGTGTGTTCTTTACTAAACATGAATGCTTAATTCTTGATAAAAAATTTATTGTTTTGTTTAAAGGTAGAAGGCATAATGATGTTTATGTGGTTTATCTTGATAATATTGATAGTGGTAATGTAAAGTGTTTAACCGCTTCAATAGATGATCCTTGGCTTTGGCATAGAAGGCTTTGTCATTTCAATATGTTGATTTGATTGATAATCTTGTTAAGAAAGAATTGGTAAGAGGTTTGCCAAAATTAAAGTTTGAAAAAAAAAAAATTGGTGATGCTTGTCAATTTGGTAAACAAGTTCAAGTTTCCTTTAAACCAAAGAATTGCGTGTCTACTTCTAGACCTTTGGAATTATTGCATTTTGATTTGTTTGGTCCAACTCAACATGCTAGTCTTGGTGGTAATAATATGCTATTGTAAAGAGTTGATGATTATTCTATATACTTTGGTACTATTTCTTATTCATAAAAATGAAACCTTTGAAAATTTAATAAAATTGTTTTCAAAAATACAAATTTTGTTGAATTTAAAAATTGTTCGTTTGAGAAGTGATAATGGGTCTGAATTCAAATTCGGTGGTTTTCTTGAATTTTGTGACCACACTGCATTTTGCATGAATTTTTGGTTGCTAGTGTGCCTCAACAAAATTGTGTTGTCTAAAAGAAAAATAGAAAACTTCATGAGGCCGCTAGAACCATGATAAATGAGTGTGATTTATCAAAATATTTTTGGGCTGAAACCGTTGACATGGCTTGTTATGTTATGAATGGAGTTCTTTTAAGGCATATTTTGAACAAAACTTCTTATGAACTATTGTTTTGTAAAAAACCCATTCTAATCTATTTCAAAGTTTTTGGTTGTAAATGTTTTATTTATTCAAAATTAAAGAGCATCTTGGAAAATTTGACAAAAAATCAGATGAAGGAATTTTCTTAAGATATTCTGGGGACAAAAAAGAATACCGAGTATACAGTACAATAACTCTTGTGATTGAAGAAGTTGTGCATGTTACATTTGATGAAACTCATGATGTTATCCGAAGAGATGTTTGTCAAGATGAAGATATAGGTGTGCAAACGAAACATGAGAAGCTCACTATTCAAGAAGAACATTAAGAGACCAAGGAAAGGAATGAGGACAATGCTCATCACTTAGACGAAGAAGGAGAAAGTAAAGAAGATTTTCCAAAAGTTTGGAGATTTGTCTCTTATTAAGTCATTATCAAGAATTAATCATAGGTTATCCATCCCATGGGGTAAAAACTCGTTCTCATAAACCTTTGAATAGTAATTGTGCCTTACTTTCTCATATTGAACCTAAACGTGTGGATGATGCTTTAAAGGATGAATCTTGGATTCTTGCCATGAAGGAAGAACTTAGTCAATTTGATAAGAAACAATGTGTGAACTTTAGTTGAAAGACCCTCAAATCATCCCGTAATAGGAACAAAATGGGTGTTCAGAAATAAACTAAATGATAAATGTGAAATAGTTGGAAAGAAAGCTAGACTAGTTGTGAAAGGTTATACTCAAGAACAAGGGATTAACTTTGCGAAAGGTTACACCCGTTTCTTGCTTAGAATCCAATCGTATGTTTCCAACATATGCATGCTTCAACAATTTCAAATTATTTCAAATGGACTTGAAAAATGCCTTTTTCAAGGTATCAAGAAGTTTTTGTTAAACAACCCCTGTGTTTTAAAAATAAAGATTTTCCAAAATCGTGTTTTTAAACTATCAAAGGCTTTGTATGGGTTAAAACAATCTCCTAGAGCTTGGTATAAAATATTAAGTAATATTTTGATTGAAAATGGTTTTAAAAGGCTGTTGTTGATACTACTCTTTTCACCAAAATTAGTCATAATGATTTGTTAGTTGTTCAAATTTATGTTGATGATATTATTTTTGGTACAACTAATGAAAGTTTGTGCAATGAATTCTCTTGTTTGATGCAAAAGGAATTTGAAATGAGTATGATGGGAGAATTACAATTCTTCCTCAGACTTCAAATTCACCAAACAAAGAAGGGAACTTTCATCACACAAACCAAGTACACAAAGGACTTACTCAAGCGCTTTGGAATGGAGGATTGTAAACAAGTTGGAACACTAATGTGCACCTCAACCAAACTTGACAAAAATGAAGAAGGTCATAGTGTTGATGAAAAACACTATAGAGGTATGATCAGAAGCCTACTTTATTTAACAGCTATAGACCAGGCCTAATATTACATTTGCCGCCTGTCTTTGTGCTAGATTTCAATCTTGTCCTAAGGAATAACACTTAATTGTTGTCAAACGAATTTTTAGATACTTCAAAGGGATATTAAATTATGGTCTTTGGTATCCTAAATCCACTAGTTTGATTTGATTATTTACTCAGATGCCAACTTTGCTGGTTGTAAGATTGATAGAAAAAGTACTAGTGGCATCTGTGTTTCAATTTGGGGTAATTGTTTGGTGTCTTTATTTATGGCTGAGAAAACCTATTTCTGTTTACGGCAGGAAGCCGAATATATTCCTGCGAGAAAATGCTGTGCTCAAATTCTTTGGATTAAACATACTTTGAAAGATTTTGGTGTTATTTTTGATTGTGAGCCTATTAAATGCGATAATACTAGTGCAATTAATCTCACAAAAAATCCAGTTCTACATTCTAGAAGAAAAGATATTGATGTCAAATATCATTTCATAAGAGATCTTGTTTGCAAAAAAAAAATTATGTCGAATTTGTTTGCACTCTCTTCTAAAGATCAATTTACTGACATTTTTACTAAATCATTATCTTTGGATCGTTTTGAATATCTTAGAATTTGTTTGGGTGTTTCTGCTATTAAAATTATATGAGTTGTTCTTTAAGACACAAACGTGCGTCCTAAGCTCTCTATTCTCAGACGAACATATCTTTCCGAACTCTTTGGCTTATGAACTTCTGGGCTGGGATGCTCCCTTTCATCTGAACTCTTCATCTATACCCCCAAAACTCTCTGGAAAATCTTTCAGACAATCACAACTATCTGACAACTTCCGGACGCATAAGACAACTATTTTGGCCATCCGTTCTTCAGAGATCGGACGTGCGTTCGATCGTATACCAATCATTCAGATGTCCGAACTATTGTTTTACACTGTTAAAACCTTTCATTTTTCTCTTTTCGAACATTCTCTTTCTACCGAACCCTTGCTCTAGCAAAAAAGGCGAATTTTTTTCAATTCGTTAAATTGGACTCACTCTCTCCAAAATTCCTTCAAAAATCTCTGACAAATCATCTTCCCATCCCTTTACTAATCTTCTCTTCACCCTTTTTTTACCTTATTAACACATTTTTCCTTCCAATTTCTTAAAATATCTTCAACCCCTTTTTCACACTCTCTAATCCTTCTCTAATTCAAGATATTTTGATCACGTGGGGGATCTTCAACCGGCGCCAAAGGAAAGAAATCGAAGGGCAAGGTTCCAGCATAAGGCCAAACTTCAATGAATCCTCCACCCATTCCAAATCCCACCTTGCTCAAATTCATTGATGCTAAGGCATCTGGAAGGTATACATCCTTGCTTAGTAAATCTATTATTGTGCAACGTCTTGTTTCCAAAGACATGTTTGATGTATTAAATTTAACTTTTGCTAAGGAATATGTTGAGAAATGAAAATGGGGGAATTTAATTTGTATTTACTTACTTGTGTATCACGAGATGTGTATAAGAGACAGTCATTGATGTTGATTTGGGTCAGCGAGCAGGATAGTGAGGCACGGATGATAATTTGCCCACAACAAAGAGAAAATGCGAGGAGCGATCAAAGAATAAAAATTGTTTAGATTCCACCTCCAATTTTATATATTTTAGGTTATATTTGTTTAGTTTGAACTTGGTTAGTCGAGCTTGGTTGTTGATGTAATTTCTTCTCATTGATGAACTTGTTATGATTTCTTATGTTAGTGATGTTCATTTTAATTGCGTTTTATCATTTATTGCTTGCACCTATTTTTCGTGGTTTGCGTAAGGGAAGGGATCATCTTAGGGAGAGATTTTCACTTGTTTTGTTTGATGATGCAAAAAGAAGGAGAAATGTGGTTCTTTGATTGATTGTTTGAGCTATGGTTGGTTATGATTGCTTGCCCTGTGATTTGTCATCATCAAAAAAAGGGGGATTTTTTATCTACAATTTTTGTTTTTATCATGACAGAGTGCAAATACAATCTAATTGTTTGAACATGAGTTGTGCAGGAATTTTGCTGTATCTATCACAACAGGGTTTTTGGATACTGCACATCGTCCTGAATGGAAGAGTTTCAAATGCTCAACATTGTCCGAACGGGACTAAGTTTTTTGGACGCAAGAATTTGTTCGAGCAAGAATTTCTCGGAAGCAATACACTGTCCGAAAGGTCAGGTAGAGAGCAAGGATTTTAAGGTGTTGACAACGGAAGCTCAATATCATCCGAAGAAAATTCTATTGGACACACTTGACCATCCGAAGGCAGATCAACACTTGCATAGCATTAAACCTTCGGACGCATTGCCTGTCGCCCGAGGACTGACTCAACCTACCAGGTTCGGACGTAGGAACAGGCAACCTTGGTCATCGAACATAGATTTCAACCTCCATGTTACCGTTGATCGAACGCTTGATCGGATTTATCAAAAAGACCTCGAGCGTCGAAACCTTATACACATACAGCCTCCCAAGAGACTAAGTAGAAATGATTGGTTGTTGGAAACTATTTTATTGCATCTATAAATGGCAACCAATCTGAATTGATGAAAAACAACTTCCACATTGAATGCAAGAATCTACAAAAGCTATTTGAATAAAAATAGGCTTTCTATGTCTTGTATTAGTAAGTGTTAAAGTGGGTGATCTTCAATTGTAAAGAGTGGAGAGATAATTGTTGTACAAAAGTGAGGATGTGTTTAAAATTCTTGGTTCAACTAAAGATAATCAGTGTGAGCAAAAGTGATCCTACTTGGTGTATGAAAACATTATTATCTCACTTACATTGAAGAGGCACAAAGTAGTGGAATTGCATCCCAAGCTTGTGAAGCTTGGGAGTTTGGTTTGATTTTTCTAAATCTCATTATTTGCCTCTCCTTTTTACTTCTACATTTATTGCTTTGATCATTAATCATATTGCATCCATTTCATTTAAGTTTTTATCACTCAATAGTTGTAATTAGTTTTTTAAACAACCTAATTCTCGTTCATTGCCCCTCTTAGGTTACAGAGTTGCTGTTGGGTTTCACTGTTGAGCAGTAGACAAAAAACAAAGTCAGTCTCAGGCCGTGGTGGCTGCACTAGTTAAGGTCTATATGGTTGATCCCCTTGAGGATTCTAACCCTCACCAGCAGCTTGCTCACTACTTAGTTCGACTATCACTATTGTCTTTGCAGACTTGTACACGGTGATAATCGACTAGAGACATTTGTTGTCGATTAGCTTTTGTGCCTCCCACTTCTTGGTTGTTGCAATCTGAAGTCTTCCATATGATAAAGTTGAGTAATAAAATTAGGAATAATTAGCCCTTTATGCTTACGGTTCTCGTTCCAAAGGATTTCCTGCTGAATTTCTTGTCCAACATCAATAGTAAAGCCCTCCTAATAGCAAAAAATCAATAAAGCTTTGTCAGGAGTAACCTCAGTAGTATGTGAAACAGGCAACATCCTTGCACAAATAAATTGCATCCATGCCAAGCCTCTAAATTCAAATAATTGAAAAACCGAATCCACTTCCTCTAGTTATCTACCATTTTCCAATTACCCCAACCGTCGGTCAAAACATTAGATACCTTATCATAGTCTATGTTACCCTCCAATAATGTGTTAAATTGATTGTTGGGATTAGTAGACAAGTGATAAAGCTCATTGCTTATTTCCGTCCTAAAACTGATTGGAACTCCCCTAACCTTAATTACATGGCTTGATATGTCAAGACTATTCCAATAAATTCAAAGACCATGTTTTGATTTGCCACAGTAGTAGAAGGCTGACAAAAAATATCCACACCCCCTTTTTGAATATTATTCCCAATTTTATGACGTAATTCATCTGCTTCCTCATTATTGTCTATTCTAACATGACATAACTAAAAACGCATTCATAAAGAGGATTCAAACGGGATTGAAGTTTATCATGTAACTTTTTGAATTCCAAGAGAAAAACACATTATCATCATAAGTATTATCATCATCTTGCTTTCGATTCTTCCCCATTATAATGATTATGTCCGAGGAAGAATGTATTAACAATCCAAGAACAAATCACAAATAAGCAACCCAACCCAAATCAACATCAATGATAGCTAACCAAATCACCAAGACACCAAATTTAGTCACAATAAACCATAAAAATTGACACCACACAATTGGACCAACTACAAGCATAGGTAAAGCTCCAAATTTCAAGAAATTTACTCAAAATTAAAGAGAACTTAATTTACTCAATTCCAAAAATTTTCCTGACAATAACTTTGTAGAAAACACCAAATAGCTTGCCAAAACCCTGATGAAATTTGACAAGTGACAATTACCAAAGTGACAAACCATTTGGAATATGTGGTTATTTTCCTTTTAATTTGTTGAGAAGGTGAATGAATAGTGTTAAGATTTGGTGATATTGGAAAAGAGTAAAGAAGAAGGAAAAACAAGATGAAAAGGAGAAAAAGAGAAGAGGGATGAGACTTTTGTCTTGAAAATTTGACAAGAACAAAAGAGAAAAGGGTTTAGGAGTTTCTACCATTATAATCATAAGAAGGGAAGAAGAAATAAAGAAGAGGGTTTACGTTTTCAAGGCTGAAAATGATGTTTCTTAAACCCTCTTTGGCTAGTCTAGACCAGTCACATATTGGTTTTATACACTATCTAGAATGTGTATAAGAGACAGGTATAGCACAGTCATGGCTTTTGCGTTTAACCAAATTTCCTTAGCAGACTATGAAATCCCTTTTGTTTGTATTCATAGTTAGCATTTAATCCTCTCGATTTTCTCATTGACTGCGAGAGTGTTTCTGCTCATCTTGCAGTCTGCGAGTAAAATGCCCTGTAAGTTGACCTTTCTTGTTGTCAAGCCTTTAGGTAGAGGACAATTCTACCTGAAGAAGTCTCTAATACACATCACTAGATGTGTACAAGAGACAGGATCACTTCTTTCTTTATGCGAAGTTGATAATAGTATAGGATGAGTGGTTATCGTTCCCGCAGAGATTGTTGGCAAGCAATTACTAAGATTTATAGACTATTCAAATTGAAAAGAAAGATCCTAATGTAAGGTCTAATCAAAGCCATAATAAAATTAAACAAGTTAAAACTGAAATTAAACTGCATCTACAATAAAGCCAGTAATTAAAATGAAGTAACTACAAAATTAAGAAACTAATTAACCTATTCTAATGAAAGCAAGTAAATAAGAGCAATCGATTCTACTCTAATTCAACTAGACTACACTTTAAGTAAATAGACTACGATTAAAGTAAACAGCAATTGACTAACCTAACTAAAGAGAACACTAAGAAAACTTGTAAAGCAAGAAGATGACATTTCTAGTCTAGAATTTGTAAAGAAATATAATTGAAATCTAATATTTTTGGATTTTTTATTAACAATGAAGAAAACCCACTAAAGTGTAACTAGAAATTAAAGTTGGAAATTGAAAAATTAAAATTTAAAAAAGCACAAAATTAATAAGAACCCTAATTACTCTAAGAAAACTTGAAATGGAAGTAAAGAGAATTCTATGAATTCAAACTAGAAAGCAAGTAAAAATTATATCTACTTTAAAGCTAAGGATTAACCCACTACTAATATATAATCAAAATCTAAACTTGCAAGAAATTGAATGCTAGATCTAGTTAAGAGTTAAAGAGGATTTGTATTAGGAAAATGAAACTTGTGAGTCAAGTTTTTCTATTCTATTCTAATCTAACCTAAACTACTAACTATACCCTAAACTATGTGTACTATCACATGTCTCTAGTACCTTAAATAATAGAGTATTAAACAAACCAATATTAGGAATTTGCGGCTGAAAAATTAAAAGACTACCATTACTAGTATGTTGAAATCGTCTCTATGTCATAACTTGCATGTATAGCTATATATATTAATTTCTGCCTCCATGCCATGACATGGAACAAATGATGTCATGATGTGGACCCTATTTTTTGGCGAGTCTTGAATTCTTCTTCATTTGTACTTTGTCCCTCACACTTTGTTCATTCCAGTTTCAAACCTGTAATTTACAACCTGCATAATATCAAACTAATTATACTTCTACTTTAACTAAAATTTGAATGAAAACTCATCTTATTTAATAATAGTTAAAATGTAAACACGTAATATAAACATTAAATGAAATATTCACCTAATAACCAAAATTCGGAATTTAAACTTAACGAAATGCCGCATCTTAAAGTATAAGAACAGGTATTTACTAGAGTTATCACACTCTCAAACTTAGCGTTTTGCTAATCCTAAGCAAAACAATTGTTTTTTTAAAAAAAAAAACTTCACTTAACAAATAATCAAACTAGACCACCAATATTAATGTAACAAGTGATGATTAGTGGATGCACTTAGATCAATCAAGAAACCTCTCTAAGCTAATACCATATAATAATTGAAATATTTCAATGAGTCAATCCAAATTTTTTATTTTTTTGTTTTATAAATATGCTCATTTACTACACAAGATCTCAAATTACTAAACATTAGCTATTCTCAAAAAGATTCCAAAAAAAATTGAGTTGTATTCATTCAAAACATCATTTCTTCTCGAATCACAAAAATTATAACTAGTCAGTCAACTATCCCGACAAGGTCGAATGAAGTAGAAGTTCATTAAGAATCTACCTAAATGCATATGCCACACAATTTGGGAACATCAATCTAATAAGGATTACGTAGTATGATGTCAATGACAAGTATTAGAAATATTTCCTCATCAACTTGTTGGTATCCCAAAAAAGTTTCTAATGGCTGGCCGTGAATAAGCAAATCATCTGTATCATGACATCAGTAACACCAACTTTTTGAAATCTTTATGTTTTTGGTTTAATTACTCACTCACACATAAATCCAAGAAATGACCCAATTAAATACTTCAATCATATAATATTGTAAATCAAATATCATTATCGAGCACCCAATTGATCACTTTTCCATCACTAGTCATCAAGTCACAACAATACACATCAAATAACCACTCCTAAAACACAAAAGCAAACACCCCAAACTTGACTCTTTTATTCGAATTAATGAATAACTCATCCTTCCATTCACCCAAAATATCAACAAAAACATAAAAAATATAGATACGAAAACTAAATTAAACTAAAGTAAAACTCAAAACTACTTTTATGACATAATGACCTAAGGAAATAAAAACTATACCATATATTTGATTAATGTACTCACAAAAATCAACATTCATATCAAATCATTCATAAAATTCTAAGTGGAATTAGTTTAAGACCCTTAGCCATTGTCACAACTTATCAATTGAATCAACTGAAGAAAAAAAATACATAGGCATCAACCAAGGATTTCATCAAAGAAGTCTCAAAATAATTACAACCATGAATCAATAAAAAGAGTATACTCGACATCAGCTTAAGGCCACTAACAAATCTAATCAAACCATTTAAAAAAATTAACTAAAAACCAGAATCTAAAAACAATAAAACTAAAGTATAATCCTAAAAAAAATTGAAATAGTTAAATATGGTGGCAATGTCTAATGAATCTCAAAAAGGAAAGATGTTCTCCCATAGATCATTCTCAATCTTGTTATGGAATGATGTCAGGTATTTCTTCTTCATCATCTCCATATCCTTACTGGCTTTCCTCAAATTCTTCATCTTGACCTCCTCTGGCTTCATCTCCATGGTGTTGATCTCCTTAATGCACGTACACAGATGGTATGTAATGCTGACCTCTAGGTGGACCATAATGCCATATAGGTAGGCATGGTGGCTTACTCCATGTGCTCAATGTTGTGACCCTTAGTGCTTCACCAATGAGTGTCATGGCTCACTTGTCGTGTAACACTAACTGACTAAAGGTCTAGTACCCTTGAAGCTCATTTCTTTCCTCTTAAGTAATTAGTCCATTGCAAGCATATCTTGGTGGCAAGGGGATCAAAGAGGGACTCAGGGCAGTTAGTGATTTGACAATCTATACAGAGATGTCGGGCATGCTGGATCACTATCTTATTAGTTCTCTTTAATAATCTGTCTCTTATATGTCATCTTAGACACTCTAGGATCCACAGGAACACAGATGCAATACTGGTTAGATGATTAATCAAATTAGGAGTATAGAATATAGGTCGTCCGGTCCGCCCACTCTCTAAAAACCCATCTCTAATCAAACTCCCACATTTAGGGGTATCCCTGTCATGAAATGCATAGAAGTAGCACCTTGTCCCTCTAAATGAAACTCATTGAGTTAGAGCCCGAAATTCTACAACTAATAAAATAAAACCACAATTTTGCTACAAGTGATAATCCATGCCTAGGAAACTTCAATTCAATTGATATTTTGTGGCATAAGATTCCAAGCCACATCAACTTCACGAAAGAAATTTTTAATCGCTTCCATGTCCTTATTCTTAGCATGCACAAATTCCATATAGTGGGTAGATGGAGCAGGGGTACTCTAAAGTAAGCATTAATCAAATTTGAGCTAAAGTTAGCTAATACACCCCTTACCCTGACTTTCCCATCCATTAAGTCACACATGTTACAATGGAACTCTTTAACCAATTGTGTGTACCCAGGATTAACTACAAAATCAAATCCTTCCCAATGCCTTGCTTTAATCTGAGTTTCTATCTCTTTCCTAGACAGGTGAATAATCAATGCATGGATAAGTCAAATCCTCTCTCTCTTAGGACCTCATGTTTTTCATTATTAGTGAACAGTGTTTTAACCTGCTCACTTGAATGCTGGGGATCCACTACTTGCTCATCACCCCCACTAGGCTTGCTCATCTCAACATCCCAGCTGGTTCTTTCCCCCACCTTTCTTTTTCTTGAGGTTTCCGGGTCCTCTATCCCTTGCCGAGCCCTCATTCCACTACCATATACACCCCTTGTCATTTTTTATCTTTAACAACCCAACTAACTGCCCAACAAGAGTAAAACAGAAATTCACCACAATCATCCCAAAAAAAAAATAGTCTTTAATTGAATAAATTAAACACCAATAAAATTGACTCCCTAATTAAACATAAACTTCCGCTAAAATTATGCAACAATCCAACTTTTAACTAAAGCAAATTTTTTCCCAATTTGCGACAAAATGTGGCCAAAATTCAAAATTAATTCACAAACAACCATTCAATACCATATTCATGGGTTTAGGCACATAGAAGTTGGAAGATTTTACCTGTTTTGGCCAAAATTTTCTGCAAAAAATTGCAGATATTTTCCCCCTTAGAAGCTTTAAATTTCTCCGAAAATAATATGCTTGATGCTAGAATAGAAGTTGGGGTGATGGATGATGGAGAATAATGGTGTTTTTGGGGTAAAGATTGGATAAAAAGAAAGAATTTAAATGATAGGGGTCGTAAGATTGTACAGTTAGTGTTTGTGGTTAAGAAGAAATGGGGAAGAAAAAGAAGGTGGCTTTTAAATTTTGCTTCTATTCATTTTGGTATCGCAACATCGTTGTTCTAAATGTCGCGACATCGCCTGATCTATTAACCTGTTCGTATCGCAATGTTAAGAAATTGATGTTGCGACTTGGACATGTCATGTGTCCCTCTCATCCCTCGATGTCATGACACAGAGGATTTGAAGTCGTGACATCAACTTGTGGTAATTTTTTTAGTACTTGCAGAATTTCGCATTTGGTGTCGCGACATCAACCCATTCTTCTGCAATGTATATTTCTAATACTTAGCCAATTTTTCTCCAATCTTCACCATGTTCTTACAAGTCCATTCATCACCCGTAAACATCAAAATAGCACAATTAGAAGAGCATTTCCACCATATTCTAGCATTAATTATTCAAGTAAAAAGAAAACTTCTTCTTATAAAATCTTAACCTGTCCCCACCAATTAAATTACTCAAAATGCCATCTAACTAAAACTCACACCAAAGGAAAATCAAACAACTAAATGAAAACTTGGGTTGCCTCCCAGGAAGTGCTTTTTTATAGTTACTCGCTTGACTATGGCATGGATGCTCATTCTTGCACAAATTGGATGATTTCTCACCTTTCTTGAACAATTCCTCCCAAGTAGGGTTTGAGCTGGTGACCATTGACCCTAAACGTTCCTTCTTTCCCATTGATCTCTACTGCTCCATAAGGAAAAATTTTGAACCATTTCTAAGAGGCCACTCCATCGTGATTTGAACTTTCCCAGGAATAGTTTGAGCCTTGAATTGTATAGCAATTCCAAATCACCAGTTTTGAATTCCTTCCTTAAGATGAGTTTATTATGCCATACCTTAGTCCTCTCCTTATAGATCAAGGAATTTTAAAATGCTTCTCTCTGAAATTCATCCAAATCATTCAAATGAAGTCTCTTTTCACATGACTCATTCAAATCAAAATTCAAGCTCTTGATTGCCCAATATGCTCTATGATCATGTTCTACTGATAAGTGACATGATTTGCCATATACAATACAGTACGGAGACATGCCTATAGGAGTCTTGAATGCCATCTGGTAGGCCTATAATGCATCATCCAATTTCATTGCCAAATCCTTGCTTGCACTATTCAGCGTTTTCTCCAAAATTCTCTTCAATTCCTGATTCGAAACCTCAACTTGACCTAAAATTTGAGGATGATAGGCTAAGACAATTTTGTGCTTCACCCCATACTTGGTCATTAAAACCTCATGAATTCTTGAAGTGTGTAACCATATCACTAATAATAGTTCTAGGCACTCCGAACCGAGAGAAAATATTCTTTCGGAGAAATTTGGTAACCACTCTAGCATCATTGGTCAGGATGGCTATTGTTTCAACCTATTTTGACACACAATCCACCGCAACCAAAATGAATTTGTTGGAGTATGAGGTTGGAAAGGGTCCCATAAAATCAATGCCCAAAGCATCAAATATTTCAATTGGCTAGTGAACGCCACAATACCATGTAGGGGCATTTCTTGTCTTCTTGAAATATTACCTACCATTTTGCATTCATCACATTTGAGCACAAAATCCCTAGAATCCTTGAAAATAGTTGGCCAATATAAACCACATTGAAGGACGTTAAAAGCCATTCGCTGAACTCTGTGGTGACCTCCAACGAGAGATGAATGACAACGTCTCAAATTGTCGGTCACTTCATTTTTCGTAACACTTATCCTTAGAACTTGATCATTTCATCTTCAGAATAAATATAGTTCTTCCCAAAAGTAAAATTTGAGTTCCATAAAGAACTCCTTTTTTCTCATTGATGTTGAGCATCTTTGGTACTATCCTTGCAACAAGATGTTCACAATGTCCGCATGCCACGGGCTTTCTTCTTTCACCTCAAGTAATTTCTCAGTGGATCTTCATTGAAGGCTCTTTCTTTATGATTAACAAGTCTAGATGGTTCCATCCTTGATAAATGATCCATTACCATGCTTTCAACAGCCATTTGTTCTTGTCCATTACATCCCAATCAAACTCATGTAATAAAAGTATCCATCTCAATAAACGTTGTTTGGCATCTTCTTTAGAAAATAATTACTTTAATATCAAGCAATCAATGTGCACAATTACCTTAGACCCAATCAAACATGATCGAAACATTTCAAATGCAAAGACTATAGGAAGTAGTTATTTTTCGGTAGTAGAATAATTAAGTAGTGCTTTTTTCAAGGTCCTGCTTGCATAGTAAATGACATGCAACATTTTATCCACTTTTTGACACAAAACAACACCTATTGCATACTCACTAGCATCACACATAAGCTCAAATGGAAGAGACCAATTTGGTGCCACAATGATAGGTGCAATTATAGAAGCATGTTTCAACTCATTAAATGCTTTCAAACAAGAATCATAAAAGTAGAAGTAAGGAGCACAAAGGTCAAGCTATATGTGAGAAATTCCAATTGAATCTTCTATAGAAACCCGCATGACCTAAGAAACTTGTCAACCCTCTTAACATTAATGGGAGGAGGTAACTTTTAAATCACCTCAACTTTTACCCTATCAACTTCAATTCCTCTTGATGACACCTTGTGACCTAAAATAATTCCTTCTTGCACCATAAAATGACATTTTTCCCAATAGAGTACCAAATTAGTTTCAACAAATTGGATAAATTTACAAGACAATCATCAAATGAGACACCAAATACACTAAAATCATCCATGAAGATCTCTATGCACTTTTCAACCATATCACAAAAAATAGTAAACATACAACGTTGAAATATGCTACAAGCATGGCAAAGCCCCAAGGGCATTCTCTTGTATGTAAAAGTACCAAATGGGCATGTAAAAGTTATTTTGTCTTGATCTTCTAAGCAAATGACAATTTGAAGATAATCAGAATAACCATCAAGGAAACAATAATATGCAAAACTGGCCAGTCTCTCAAGCATTTGATTAATAAAAGGCAAAGGAAAATGATCCTTACGGGTGGCCTCATTCAATTTAGAGTGAAAATCAATACACATATGCCAACCCGTGACCAACCTAGAAGGGAAGAGTTCATTGGTTTCACTTATTATTACGGTAATACCACCGTTCTTTGGAATGACTTGAGTGGGACTAACACATTGCTATCACTAATAGGGTAAATAATACCGGTTTTCAATTGTTTGATATCCTCCCTTCTCACAACCTCATTTAAGGTAGGATTCAATCTCCTTTGAACCGGTTTGTTCCCTTCATTCATAATATTTTATGTATACAAATCGAAGGGCTAATTCACTTAATATCATCAATAGACCAAGCAATGGAATCTTTATGTAGTTTAAGCACCACAATCAATCTTTCAAGTTGCTTACTCATTAAAGATGCATTCACAATTACCGGGTATGTCTCATTTTCACCAACGTATACATACAATAAATGAGTAGGATGAGGTTTAAGCTATACCTTGGGGGGTTTGTTGGTCGGAGACTCCCCTTTACCTTTTTCTTTATTCTTTTCTTCTTTCTTTTGATGTAATAAAACATCATTCTCCAAGTGATTCACATTCTTCATTCCATCTTTATCCTGGGATTACGGCATTTGAATCTAATATATTGTCCTCCAATGAAGAATTCTCCAATTCATTCGTACAACAATCATCAATTAAATCATCCACTACATGTATATTCATGACATCCTCATAAATTGAAGGAAACTTTAGTGAACTAAAAACACTAAATGTAATAATTTCATCATTTATCCAAAATTCCATCTTCTTTTTTGAACATCAATGAGTGCACGGCTGGTGGCAAGGAAAGGGCTCCCAAGTATGATCGATATCTCTTCATCCTCTTCCATGTCTAGTGCAATAAAATTGCTCAAAAGGTAGAGTCAGTCAATTTTAATGATTACATCCTCAAAGATTCCCTTTGGAAATTTTATGCTACTATCCACAAGTTGTAATGAGACAATTGTAGGTTTCAATTGTCCTCCATTTAATTTCTTGAATACCGCAAAGCACGAGGTGATGTTTTCCCTAAACCTTATTTTGATGATGACATAAACACTTAACTCTGTAAACTAGTTTTTGTAGGACTGTTATCTATTTTGCTAGAGACAGGGCTTTTGGAACACTGAATCGTCTGAACTGGTCAAAACTTCACAGACGCTTTGCACCGTCCGAACGAACAGGCAGAAAGAAATTGGATCCTACTGCCTCTCTTTACAGACGAACATGACCATCCGAAGCCTCTATCGGACGAAGGATTGGATGCAGGCACGGACGTCCGAACGAAGCTCTTCAGCAACTGAATGAAGATCGGACACTGTGTTGGACGCTTCCAATTTGTCTCGGACGTCCGAAACCCCAACGGCTACTTTTTGTGCCTTTATTATTTAGCCGTTAGAAAGTAGTTGCAACCACCATTTATTGCTCTTATAAATAACTGCTGTGATATCAAGTAAAAATCATCTAATACATTGAATACAAGCCTTAGAGAAAAGCAATTTAAGTAGAAATTGGCTATAGTGCTTTGTTGTATTAGTGTAATGATTGGACCAACAATTGGTATCAGAGCTTGGTCTCATTTTATTGTTTAAATTGCTTTTGAGAAAAGAACTATTATGGCAACCAACAATGCTCTATTCTTTGAGGGTCAATCCTTTACTAGGTCCCCTATGTTTAATGGGGTAAATTTTATTAGTTGGAGAGATAGAATGAAAATATTTTTCTGCAATCTATTGACATTGATTTGTGGTATGTTGTCAATGAAGGTCCTTTTGAAGCTTCTATTATTGATGATCAGACAAATAGAAGAAGAGAAAAGACAAGGGATGAGCTCACTCCACAAGACAAGGCAAACTTGACGTTAAATGCAAAAGCCATGAATGTGCTATATAATGCCTTGGATGCAAATGAATCAACTCGCGTGAAGGGATGTATTTCCGCTAAAGAAATCTGGGATAAATTGAAGAAAATCCATGAAGGGAGCGACGATGTTCGTGAGCAAAAGAAATCCTTGTTGCTAAGTATGAGTCCTTCAAGATGGAACCACATGAGAACATTGACAAAATGTACTGTAGGTTCTATGACATCATAAAGGATCTTGAAGCCTTGGGTAAGGAGTACTCTTTGGGTGAAAAAAATAGAAAAATTCTAAATGCTCAATCCAAAGAATGGGATGCCAAAACTATTGCTATAGAGGAAGCCAAGAATTTAAATTTAATGCCTATCATCTTTGGTGAATCGCTAATCAATGCTCTTACTTCCTATGAATTAAAGTGAAAGGCTAAAGTAGTGGATGATGAAGAAGCAAGGCTAAGAAGGAGCATTGCTCTAAAGACCTCTCAAGAAGAAGATGAAAACAACTCTATCAATCTAGAAGATGAAGATCTTGATGAAGGAGATCTTGCACTCATCACCAAAGGATTTCTTAAACACATCAACAAACGAAGAATGAGAAGAGGTGGAGTTACGAATTCAAATAATTTCAAAGGAAAGACATGGCTTGAAATGAAGAAGCAAAATGAAAAATGTTTTGAATGCGGTCAACTCGGACACTCTGCAAATGAGTGTCCTTCCAAGAAAGAGAAGGAAGGAATAAAACCTAGATTCAATAACTTTCAAATCACATGGGATGATTGCAACTCCGAAGGAGAAGTTGAAGAAGAAATGGAGTCGGCACAAATGGCCTTTATGTCTATTGGAGATGATGAGGTAAATTATAACTATGACTCCAATGAAGTGAAAATGATGAAGAAGATCTTGAAGCTTTCATTTTGAAATTGCATGATAGCTTAAAGGAATCATATGCTAGAAATAAGGAGTTAGTTAAAATATCAAATGCTTTATTAAATGCTAACTCTAAACTTGTGAATGAAAATAATAGGCTAGCACAAGAAAATCGTGATTTGAAGAAAAGAATGTGTGTGGGATCCAAGGTCAAGGAAGAACAAGCCTCCTTGAAGAAAAGAATGGATGACTTGAATGCTCTCTTGACTAGAAAGAAAGAAAATGTTGTTGATTTAAAAAGAAATAGAAATGTAGTAATCAACAAAAATTTTGTCACGTTTAGAAGGGATGACTTATGTGTTGTAAAACCAAAATCATCTTTATATGGAAATAAAAATATTATTTGTAGATATTGCCAACAACATGGACATGTTAAGAATATGTGTTATGTAAAGAAGAACGAAAAGCTTAGAATGAAAGTTGCATGGATTGTTAGCAATTTCACTAACTCAAAAATGGACCCAAGAAAATATGGGTACCAAAAGTTATCAATTGATTTGATGTGTAGGTACTCAACATCACCAACAATGGTAAGTGATTTATAGATAGTAGATGTTCAAGGCACATGACGGGTGATGCTTCTCTCTTCACGAATCTCACATCCAAAAACAGTGGAAAAGTCACTTTTGGAGATGACAATAAAGCAAAATCAATCGGCATTGGTGATGTAGGTAAAAATGGTGAAACCTTGATTAAGAATGTGCTTCTTGTTGATAATTTGAACTATAATTTGTTAAGTGTTAGTCAACTTTGTGACAAAAATTTATACGTATTTTTTACCAAGCATGAATGTCTTATTCTTGATAAAAATCATGTTGTTTTATTCAAGGGCACTAGGCACAATGATGTTTATGTAATTCATCTTGATAAAATTAGCAATAGCAATGTAAAATGTCTTACCGCTTCCATAGATGATCCTTGGCTTTGGCATAGAAGACTTTGTCATTTTAATATGGATTTGATTGAAAAACTTGCTAAGAAAGATTTAGTAAGAGGTTTCCCAAAACTAAAATTTTTGAAAAATAAAATTTGTGATGCATGCCAATTTGGTAAACAAGTCAAAGTATCTTTTAAACCAAAGAATTTTGTGTCTATTCATAAACCTTTAGAATTGTTGCATTTAGACTTATTTGGACCTACTCAATATGCTAGTCTTGGTGGTTGCAAATATGCTTTTTTTATTGTAGATGACTATTCCAGGTATACTTGGGTATTATTTCTTGTTCACAAAAATGAGGGGTTTGAAAATTTTGAAAAATTGTTTTCCAAAATTCAAAATTTATTAAATTTAAAAATCATTCGTTTAAGAAGTGAGAATGGTGCCAATTTTAAATTTGGAGGTTTTCCCTACTTTTGTGATCACAACGGTATTTCTCATGAATTTTCAGTTGTTAGAGTCCCTCAACAAAATGGTGTTGTCGAAAGGAAATATAGGACTTTTCAAGAAACCGCTAGAACTATTGGTGATTAGCGAATGCGACTTACCTCAATACTTTTGGGCCGAAGCGGTTAACATGGTTTGTTATGTCGTGAACCGAGCTTTATTAAGATCCTTTTAAACAAAACACCTTATGAACTCCTCTTTTGTAAAAAACCCGTTGTGAGCTATTTTAAAGTTTTTGGTTGCAAATGTTTTATTTTAAAAATCAAAGAAAATCTTGGAAAATTTGACAAAAAATCGGATGAAGGAATTTTTCTAGGATATTCTAGTGACAAGAAAGCATACCGAGTTTACAATAGATGAACACTCTTGATTGAAGAAGTTGTGCATGTTACATTTGATGAAACTAATGATGTTATTTCAAAGAATTTATGTGAAGATGAAGATGTAGGTATTCTGAAGGAGCTCAAAAAGCTTGTTATTCATGAAGATCATCAAGAGATCACATCAAGCAATGATGTCAACAACCATCAAATAGATGATGAAAATAATGAGGATACTCCAAATGATCTTCCGAGAGCTTGGACCTGATTTGTCTCTAGTCACCCTCAAGATTTAATCATAGGTGATCTATCCGATGGGGTAACTACTCGCTCTCATAAATCTTTAGATAGTAATTGTGCTTTAGTTTCTCACATTGAACCTAAACATATAGATGTTGCTTTGAGTGATGAATTTTGGGTTAATGCCATGCAAGATGAACTTAGTCAATTTGAGAAAAATAGTGTATGGACCTTGGTTAGAAGACCATCTTCTCATCCCGTTATTGGAACTAAATGGGTCTTTAGAAACAAATTAAATGACCAAGGTGAAATCATAAGGAACAAAGCTAGACTTGTTGCTAAAGAAGAAGGTATTGACTTTGATGAAACCTTTGCTCCCGTGGCTAGATTAGAATCCATTCGCATGTTTCTCGCATTTGCATGTTTCAATAATTTCAAATTATTTCAAATGGATGTCAAAAGTGCATTTTTAAATGGTTTTATTGATCAAGAAGTTTTCGTTGAACAACCTCCCGGCTTTGAAAATAAAATAAATTTTCCAAATTATGTTTTCAAACTCACCAAAGCTTTATATGGTTTGAAACAAGCTCCAAGAGCTTGGTATGAAAGATTAAGTGGTTTTTGTTAGAAAATGGATTTAAAAGAGGTGTAGTTGACACCACTCTTTTTACAAAAACAAATTTAAATGGTTTGTTAATTGTTCAAATTTATGTTGATGATATTATTTTCGGAGCAACTAATGAAAATTTGTGCAAAGACGTTTCACATTTAATGCAAAAAGAGTTTGAGATGAGTATGATGGGCAAGCTGCAATTTTTTCTCGGACTTCAAATTCATCAAACTAAGGAAGGAACGTTTATTACGCAAATCAAGTACACAAAGGAGCTACTCAAACGATTTGAAATGGAAGATTGCAAACAAGTTGGTACGCCAATATGCACTTCAACCAAACTTGATAAAGATGAAGAAGGTAATAGTGTTGATGAAAAACACTATAGAGGTATGATCGGAAGTCTACTTTACTTAACAGCCAGTAGACAATAAATCAGATATCATGTTTGTTGTTTGTTTATGTGCTAGATTTCAATCTTGCCCTAAAGAATCACATTTGATAGCTATTAAAAGAATTTTTAGATATCTCAAGGGTACAATGAATTTTGGTCTGTGGTATCCAAAGTCCTCTACATTTGATTTAATTAGTTATTCTGATGCTGACTTTGCTGGATGTAAAATTGATAGAAAAAGTACCAGTGGTATGTGTCATTTTCTGGGAAATTGTCTTGTGTCTTGGTTTAGCAAAAAACAAAATTCTATTTCTCTTTCTACGGCTGAAGCCGAATACATTGCTGTTGGAAATTGTTGTGCTCAACTTCTTTGGATGAAACATACTCTGAAAGACTTTGGTGTCCTTTTTGATTGTATTCCTATAAAGTGTGACAACACTAGTGCAATTAATCTCACAAAAAATCCTGTTATGCACTCTAGAACCAAACACATTGATGTTAAGCATCATTTTATTCGAGATTTTGTTTGTAAAAAGGAAATTCGTGTTGTCATTTTGTGCCTACTTCAGATCAACTGGCTGATATTCTTACAAAACCCTTAGCTCTAGATTGCTTTGAAACTCTCATAAAATGTTTGGGAATTTTACAGATCAACTTGGCATAGATTCTTGGTTCGGACGCACTCATTCGTCCGAACGACTCTACCTTTCGGACGCTGTGTTTCGTCCGAAAACTACCTATCTTCCTCGGACGCTCATAATCGTCAAAAAAATATTCATTTTACTCACTAAACTCTCTGAAATTCTTTCGGACGCGTATCATCGTCCGAAAGAACGTCGGATGCACTGGATCTTCCATCGGCCGTCCGTTCATCAGCTTTCAGACACTTCTTCGGACGCATACCAAACGTTCAGCAGTCCAAACGATCTCCTTGTTCCATTAAAACCGTCCATCTTCCTCATTTTGGACTTGCCCAAACCCCCGAAACCCTCTCTGGCGAAAATTGTTCCTTCAACACCCCCATCAAATACCTACCCTCTCTTCCCAAAATTGGTTGGAAAATTAATCCTCTCTAGCGTATTTCTCACCTAAATAATATCAATTTTTCCACATCTACCATCTCATTGCATCAAATTCTTACCAATCTTTCAAAAATTAAAATTTTCCTCATTTTCCTTCCCATCCTTCACAATGGTTAAATCTCGCGGAGGCTCTTCTACCGAAAATCGTGGACGAAAAACTAAGGGAAAAGCTCCAATCCAAGGAGAATCATCTGCTACTCCCCAAGTATCCACAAATCCAATCCTGTCAAAATTCATTTATGCCAAGTCATCTGAACGGTATACATCCCTTTTAAGTAAATCTGTAATCGTTCAACGACCTGCTTCTCAAACTTTGTTTGATGAGTATAATCTTCCCATTGTCAAAACCTGTTTTGAAAAACAAAATTGGGGTCACCTAGTGCATATTGACTTACCTGTATATCATGACATGGTGCTTCAATTCACTGCCAATCTTCGCAAAGGCCCCACTGTTCGCACCTTAACTTCTCGTGTTAACAGGACCAACCTTGAGATAAATATTCATCCAACATCATTAACACTATTTTTGAATGTGAAGTCTTAAACACAAATGATTTTTAAGAGACAGTTTCCTTAGATAAATGGCCTGCTGTTGATACTCGATTTGACATCGATGAAGTTAGAGACATTTTTAACATTAATGTTAAAAATGGCAGGTCTCAGAAGCCAAAACCATTACTTTCTCCTGAACTGAATATTCTATATACTCTTGTCACAAATTTGTTATTGCCAACTGACGGGTATCGCACTGAGCCCGGTAAAATGCAGCTTTACTTGTTTTTTTGTGTTTTGAAGGGCATTCCTCTTGACTTTGGGTATCTCTTTTGTTCCCTTGGGAACTCTTTCTTACTGATACCCGAAGAAGCATTCCCTTTGGCAAATTCCTCACCAAAATTTTTGATTTCTTCGATGTGTATAAGAGACAGAAATAAACAATTTCCTCCTTATTTTAACAAATCTTATATTGAAAGAAAAGGCCTCCGGTTTTTTAACGATCAATGGTTAACTAAGGAAGAACCTTTGATTTGGCACATTCACAATCCCATGCCTCCACCTCTGATTTCGTTCTTCCCCATTCTTCTTCTCAACCACCTCCACCATTCCATGATCCTCATCCATCTACCTCTGAATCGTCACTTTCTCACATCTGTGGCCTTCTCACCTCCTTGAGTACTCAAGTTGGTTCCTTTCAACGTCACACTAATCGAAAGTTAAAGCGACTTGAGACTCGTCAGATGCTTATCCAAGAGACACGTAGCCTTGGCATGTCTGCTTCAGCTCGGGTTCAATTTGCCAATCTTCAGTCCCAATATCTACTCGACTCATCTTCCGACAATGATGAAAATGAAGATGAAAATGTTCGTGAGGATGATGAAGAGGCTGCTAATACTCAAGAAGCTGCCAATGACGATGAGGATGACAATGAGGATATTGACGACACATTTGATTTCATCATGCAACGACGCACCGGAGAAGAGGAAGACAGTGAAGCCACTGATGAAGATGTTCCTTCAAAATAGTCAAAAAACTAAAAAGCGATCCAAGAAGAAAAATGATTCGCATTAGTTCTTTTGACCTCTGTGTTTCATTTTTTAGCACTTCTGTATTTTTTAGGACTTCCCGTAGATTTACCCTTTTTTATGTATTTCCTTGAATTAAGTACTGTTAATCTTTTAAGATTATGTATAGGAAGTTTTTTTTATGAATTTCTGTTAAATACTTGCATGATCTCAAGGAGAGCTTTGTTTGATAATGTCAAAAGAGGGAGTAGTCTTCTATGTCTTTTATATTGGAAAATGATTAGTCTTGTCCAATTGTTTTTACATAATTACTCCATGAAGGTTTGTCGTCATCAAAAAGGGGGAGATTGATGTTTTCCAAACAATATTTTGATGATTACATAAACACTTAACTCTGTAAACTAGTTTTTGCAGGACTGTATTTTGCTAGAGACAGGGCTTTCGGACGCACTGAACCATCCGAACTGGGTCAAAACTTCTCAGACGCATTGCACCGTCCGAACGAACAGGGAGAAAGAGGGCAAATAGGATCCTACTGCCTCTCTTTACAAACGAACATGACCGTCCGAAACCTCTATCTGACGAAGGATCGGACGCATGCACGGAAGTCTGAACGAAGCTCTTCAGCAACTGCATGAAGATCGAACGCTGTGTCGGACACTTCCAATTTGTCTCGGACGTCCGAAACTCTAACGGCTACTTTTTGTGCACTTATTATTTAGCCGTTAGAAAGTAGTTGCAACCACCATTTATTGCTCTTATAAATAACTGCTTTGATATCAAGTAAAAATCATCTAATACATTGAATGCAAGCCTTAGAGAAAAGCAATTTAAGTACAAATTGGCTATAGTGCTTTGTTGTATTAGTGTGCAGTTGTGAGTGAAATTCAACTTTGAGTGGAGTGATAATCTTGTACAAAAGTGTGGTTGTAAGTAAAATTCTTGGCTCAACTAAAAGAGTTAGTGTGAGCAAGAAGTTTCAAACTTTTTAAAGATTATTGGCTCACCAAGTGTGTGAAGCATTCTAGTGATATTTAATACTTCAAGCTTGCTAGCTTGGAAGTTTTGGTTGTTTAATTTTCTCTCTTTACTTCACTGTTTCATTGATTTTATTATATCAGTTTATATTTAGAAAATCTCAATATTTCTAAAAGTATAATTTTTAAGAAACGTAATTCATCCCTTCAAACGTAATTTTATAAATTTAGAATAAGAGGGCATGTTCTCAAATGATGGCATGAAAGGAATGTTAATTTCAAGCTTCTTGAATGTTTCAAAAAACTTTTTGAACTTCTTCACCTTTTCTTCATCCCTCAATCTTTGAGGGAACGGAATGTTCATTTGCTTCAACTCTTGATAAATAGAATCCTTGCCTTCATTGCTTTGCACGTTGGGCATGGTAGGCTTATTCATCTTTTCGCCTTGTCCTATTGAATATTCCCCTTTTTCCTCCTCTTTATTTTCAACCTTTTGTTTCTCTTTTCCTTTCAATAAGTGTCTCCTAACCCTTTCTTCTACCTCCTTAGAACTTCTAAGCCAAGGGTAGTGGCCTTGCATTGCTCCTTAAGACTTGGAATAGTATCACTAGTAATTCCCCTATAGGTCTCTCATTATTTAACCTTTCCAATTGAGAAAATTGAATTTTGAAATTTCTTGTTGAGGCTTTCAAATTCTCAAACTCTCTCCCATGTTCTTCGTTATCCCTTCTTTCTCTTTCCAACTCTTTCCTCAGATACTATGTGTCTCTTTTTTGACCCTCTCCTCATACATTTTCTCTTGGAACAAATTGTTCATGATACATAGATTGGAAAGAATTTGCACGTTAGAATGGAGGCCTTGGTTATTGATTTTAAAATGGAGGGTTAGATGGAGATTGATAAGAGTTGGCTTGGAAGTTTGTTTGGTATGGAGTTTGATAAGGTTTAGATGAGAAATTTGAAGCTTGGTTGTGGATGTTTTGAGGTGGGAGATTTGGTTGATAGGGAGGGTTGGATTGATTGTTTGCCTTGCTCTATGAAAGGTTGGAATGATTCCTCTAAGAGAGAACAACAGATTATATGTGTTCCCATATACTCTGGGTAGGTTCCTTGGAAAAGATGATTGATTAGACATATAGTTGAGTTACTCATTGGAACACTAAGGCAATTCACATTGGCAATTTGCATGTCCGCCCCCACAAAAATCACACACCATGGTTGGTTGGGTTGGAGAAGAGGTCATTACATTCACACTACTCGGTTTCCCTAAGTTCTCCAACATTTTTGCAACAGTGTTCATTACATTCATAAACATACTTTGTTGAGCCAATAGAGCATCTTGCATATTCAAATTCAATACTCCATTTTCTGCATTAGCTTGATTGGCTTGGTGTCGAGCTACTAGTGGAGTCATTGGTCAGTGATAAAAATAGTTGTAAGCCATCCAATTGAGCAATTCTTGACCTTCCTCTGGTGTATTGTAGGATATGGAACCATCGACGGAAGCATCTACTATTAATTTTGTCTCTCGTGTCAATCCACTGTAGAAGATTTGAATTTGAAACCATAATGGAAAATTGATCACATGATGAGGGCACTTCCTTAACAAATCCTTAAACTGCTCCCTAGCCTCTCCTAAGCTTTCACTAACATCTTGCTTAAAGGAGGTAATCTCATTCCACAATTTGGCGGTGCTTTAAGGAAGGAAATATTTTGCCAAAAATTCTTCAGAAAGTTGGTTCCACATGGTAAATGTCCTTGGGCATAAGATTGAAGCCAAGATTTTTCCCTATCCCTTAGAGAAAAAAGGAATACTCTCATTCTCACATAATCTAGGTGCACACCATTGAATTTAAAAGTGTAAAACCTTCTCAAAGTTCATTGACGTGTGTATGAAACTTCATTAGGACCTCCCCTGAATATTGTGTGACCTTGTAGCATTTGTATCAAAGCAGGCTTAATCTCAAAATTATTTGCTTGCTTGGGCATGCGTTCAATGCTAAAATTTGCCTCATCAAAGCTTGGTATGGCATATTCTTTCCACGGTCTACCATTCATGTTCATACCATTCCCATTTCCATAACTCACCCATTCCAGTATTTCCGGCCACTTCTTCTTCATCATTCCCATTGTTCAAATTTCTTTGATTTAGATTGACATTCTCCATAGGTTTTTGTTTGTCTTCGTTTGTCTTTCTTTTTTTCCCTTATTTTTTGAGAATTTTATTTATATATTTAAATGTTATTTTATGTATTTATTATATCTAATAATGTTCTTCTATATGTTAGCATTGCATGAAAAAAATGGTGCATCAATAGGACATTGGACAAAAAAATTTGAAACAAAACTATGAAGTGCTGCAGAAGTTGCAATTTGATGTCGCGACACCAAATTTGATGTCGCGACACTGAAGTGGCAAGAGTAAAAATGACTTTGTTCGGGACTGATTTTTGCTTCAAAATTCTCCCACTATGCTAGCACGATAAATACCTCTTTTAAGCCTCATTTGAGGCATAACTTAGCAAATAGGAGTGGGCTATATCAGAGAAGAATTTTCTTCCTTTTTCCTCCCCATTTGAGAAGGGTTTTCTTAGATTTAGAGTACATTATGATTTATCTTTATTGTAATCTTAATTTCCCAACAAAATATTAAAATTTTTTGGTGGTAAGTTCCTTGTTTAAGTTAAAACACCTTTAGTTAATCTTTAATTTCGTTTTTTCTTAGTGTAATTAATCTAATTGCTCCATTACATGATTTCTTAGTGTAGTTGATTAGATTAGTTGGTGAGTTTTCATTTATTATGCTTTTTTAGTGGTAATTGGTAATTTAGATTACTTAATTAAGGTAGATTTGTTTATGGGCCTTTCATTTAATTGCTTTATTTACTTGCTTTCTTAGTTTAATTGGTAGGTTAGTACATGGGTTTCTTTAATCATATTTTCTTAGTGCTAATTTGAAGTTTAGGTCAGTTAATTGCTTTTTAAAAATGCTTTCTTTTTACAAGCTTTCTTAGAAGAGCTTATGGGTTTTCTATAATTGTGCTTGCTTAGTGATAATGAGCAGTATAGATTAAATAATTGCTTGCTCAATGTGCTTTTCATTTTAATTGTGCCCTTTAATTGCTTTCTAAAGATACTTCTTTTTTAATTGTTTTCTTACAAAATGCTTTATTAGTTTTTTATCTTTATTTTAAATTACTTCTTTAGTTTTATTAGTTCTAGTTTTAGTTAAATCTCCTCTTTTAATTAGCCGCTTCAACTTGTCATCTTACCAAATAATCGGTAATTATTGACGAATCCTTGTGGGTACGACCCCTACTTCCCTTTATTACTGTTTGACAACCATATACTTGCGGGATGTAACCTAGTTAGTAATAGGATTTAGGTACTTTATAAATTTATAACTAGATGTGTAAGGTATCAAGTATTTATTCAAAATACATCCATCATTAACATTTTGTAGATGTCATCTTGGTGGTATCTATTGTGTTGTGTCTTGTGTTTTGCGTTGTTCATTGTTGTTGTTCTTTCCTCTTGTCTTTTATTTTGTTCAGGATGAGCAAAATTTAAGGTTTGGGGGTGTGATAACTTTAGGAAACTAGAGTTATACTATGTACCCTAAACTTAATGGTGTTACTGCAAGTTTTCAGCATTTTTGGTGTTTTCGTGTGTGTTTTTGTCTATTTTCCTTTTATGTGTTAGATGTGTTAGTATGTGTTTATTAGGCATAAAGTACTTTTTTAGGTCTTAATTACCATATTTTATTAGGTACTTGTGTTTAGAGTTGTGTCGTATCTTTAACCTTACTTCGTAGGGAGTTAAGTTTTCGTTCGTCTTTGTTTGTTTTTTATTTTTTGGCTTATTTTGTGAGAATTTTATTTATATATTTAGTTTTTATTTTAAGTTTTTATTATAGCTAATAGTGTTCTTCTATGTATTAGGGTCGCATGAAAAAAAAAGGCACATGAATCGGATGTCAGACGAGGATTTGCGAAGCAAAATTGTGAAGTGCTGTGGAAGTTACAGTTTGATGTTGCAACACCAAATTTGATGTCGTGACACCATGGCAATAGGAGCAAAAATGACTTTGTTCTGCGCAAATTATTTTGTACAATTTTTTCGTCCACTATTCTAGCACTATAATATTAAGCTTCATTTGAGGCATAACTTAGCTAGTTGAAGTAGGCTAGTTTATAGAGTAATTTTTTTCCTTTTTCCTCCACATTTGGGGTGGGTTTTCTTAGATTAGAGTAGATTAGGATTTCTTTTTCTTGTAATCTTAATTTCCCAACTAATGATTGAAACTTTTTAGTGGTAAGTTCCTTGTTTATATTAAAGCTCATTTAGTTAATCTTTAAATTCATATTTCCTTTGTATAATTAGTCTAATTGCTCCCTTCCACGATTTCTTAGTGTAGTTGATAGATTAGTTAGTGGGTTTTCACTAATTACGTTATTTTTTGGTAATTGGGAGTTAAGATTAGTTAATTAGGGTAGATTAGTTTATGGGCTTTTCATTTAATTACTTTCTTTACTTGCTTTCTTAATTTGATTAGTAGATTAGTACAAGGGTTTCAATTAATCATGTTTTCTTAGTGCTAATTTGTAGTTTAGGTTAATTAATTGGCTTTTTAAAAGTGCTTTCTTTTTACAAGTTTTCTCAGAATACGTTATCGGCTTTCTATAATTGTGTTTGCTTAGTGATAATGAGTATTTTAGATTAACTAATTGCTTTCTTAATATGCATTTTATTTTAGTTGTTACCTTTAATTGCTTTCCAAAGATACTTCTTATTTAGTTGCTTTCTTACAAAATACTTTCTTATTGTTTAATCTTTACTTTAAATTACTTTCTTAGTTCCATTAGTTCTAGTTTTAGTTAAATATCTTCATTTAATCAACCGCTTCAAATTGTAATCTAACCAAATAATCAATAATTATCTACCAATTCTTGTGAGTATGATCCCTACTTTTCTTTACTACTGGTTGACAACCGTATACTTGCAAGATGCCACTTAGTTAGTATTAGGATTTAGGTGTTTATTAAAATTATAACTAGGTATGTAAGGCATCAAGTATTTGGCGCCGTTGCTGGAGATTGTTCTTTGTTTTTAGCAATATTGAGCACTTTGTTATAGGTCTCATAGATTAGGCACTTTTGTTTCTATAGTTATCAATTTTAGTCCTTCATTAGTAGTTGTTAATGTTCGTGATTTTGTCTTGTGAATTGATTTGGCACTTGTGACTAATTACTTAGATTCCACTTTATAGTGCACGGTAAGAAAGGACAAAGAACCATTGATTTGTTTGGATTCCAAAAGAGAGAAGGAACTTAGAGACATCCGAAAGCTAAGAATAGTTCAACAAGAGTTGAAAAGAGTGGAAATGGCTAACATCAACCAAATCAAAGGAATTTGAACAATGAGAATGATGAATAAGAAGAAGTTGTTGGAAATCTTGGAATTGATGGATTTGAAAATTGGAACGGGATGAACATGAATGGTCATCCCTTGAGAGAATATGCGATGCCAAATTTCAATAGGGCTAATCCAAGTAGTGCAAAGATTCTCGTGCAAGTAAATAATTTCGAGACAAATCCCACTTTGATTAAAATGTTGGAATCACACGCAATCGTTTGGAGGGGGCCTCATGAAAATCCTTACACTCATTTGATGAACTTTGAAGAGGTATTGGATACATTCAAATTCAATGGTGTACATCCGAATTGCGTGAGGATGCGAGTTTTTCCTTTCTCATCAAGGGATAGGACAAAGGCGTGGCTTTAATCTGATGCTCCAGGCACTTTCACTACTTGGAATCAACAAGCACAAGACTTCTTGGCAAACCATTTCCACCTTTGAGGACTGCCAAATGTCATAATGAGATCACTTCTTTTAAACAATATATTGGTAAAAATTTAAGTGAGGCATGGGAACACTTCAAGGAGTTATTGAGAAAATGTTCCCATCATGCCATTCTGCTTTGGCTGCAAATCCAAACGTTCTTTAATGGGTTGGCACAAGAAACAAAGTCTATTATTGATGCATCCACCTATAGTACCATTTCGTTCAAAATACCGGAGAAAGTTCAAGAGTTGCTTAATAGAATGGCTTCGAATTATTACTATTATGGGCCTATGACAACGTAACTAGTGATTCAACAAGAAGTCAACCAAACCAGTACTCAATAAGATGGCGTGATGAATTTGAATCTTAATAATGCTTTCCTTGCCCAACAAAGCATGTTTATGAATGTCATGAACAACTTTACAAGAGTGCTGGAGAACTTTGGAAAGCTAAACACTGTAAATGCCGTTGGCTCATCATTTCAATCAAATTTGATTTGTGACTATTGTGGTGCTTGACACTCCAATGGACAATGTGAAGTTCCTATGGATGGAACTGAGCAAGTCCATTCATCATCAAGGAACTCACAATGAGTTTATGGAAATACTTACAATCCTTTATGGAGAAACCATCCCAATTTCTCTTGTTCCAACCCAAACAATCAACAAAATCCTCCATACCAACATAATCCTCCATCTCAAAACTTTCAAAACCAAGCCCCAAGTTCCTCTTCTAGACCTTATCAAACCCCCACACCAAAGAAACCTCCAAGCCAACTCATTTCAAACTCCATCCAACCAACTTCATTTCAACAACAACAATCTTGACCTCCATTCCAATCTTCAAATTTTTTCTAACCTATGTATAATGACGAATTTGCTCCAAGAGAAAATGCATATGAAGATGGTTGGAAAAGAGAGGCGGAGTACTTGAGAAGAGAATTGGAAAGAGAAAAAAGAGATAAAGAAGAACAAATGAGAGATTATGAAAATTTAAAAGCATCAACAAGGAATTTGGAGATAGAAATAGGTCAATTAGAAAGATTGAACAATGAAAGACCTATAGAGGTACTTTCGAGTGACACTATTTCAAATCTAAAGAAACAATGTTGATAAGTTCAGAAGTGTGCTATATTTTATGTATCAATTATCACGCTTTTATGTGTAGTAAGAAAGATTTGAGTTATTATTGAGCTTAATTTGGTAATTCTTAGTTTTTGTAGGGTTACAGTGAAAAAGAGTTGAAAAAGATGCAAAACGATAAAAGAAATGGCTTAGTACGGGACAAGCACGAGTACGAAGTTATTCCAGACACTATTTTGTATTTCAACCATAAATTTTGATCCCGAGCTCCGATTGAGGTGATTTAACATGCATTGGGAATTCAAGGGATAGATCTACAACTTTTGTGTTTTAAACTTTCTCAAATAACGAAAGTATCAAGGTGAAAATCGAAGTTGAAGGCGGAGCACAGTGGAGAAAGCCAGCGCACATGCGCTGGAGCTATGCAGTGCATGTGCGCTGCGTCCAGAAGTAGCTCGAGCACACATGTGTGCTAGGGTCTCTGCGCATGTGTACGAAGGACAAAACCCTCCTAGAACTTATTGCCTCACACACACATGCGCGCAAAAACCTCAGAGCATGTGCGCGGAGAGCAGCAGAAGCGTGTTTTTGAGTTTTTTGATAGATTTCTTCGGCCGGTTGGACTCTTTTTCACCCGATTTCATATTATTAACTATAGGCATTATTTGTAACCCTAAATACTCAATATAAATACCCCAAGTAGGGTGACAAAAATCGATCGACACTTTTATAAATTTCTTGTTGGCCATGGTTTTTAGAAATAAAAATTCCTCTTTATTCTTTCATGGCACTTTGTGCCTAAACTCTTTTCTTGGTAGAAGGATTTGAAGCCATGGTCAATTCTACAAAGTTGTGAGACTTCTTGTGCTTGAATTATTCACTTTTATCTCAAGTATTTATTATTTTTCTACGATTAATTTTATGATTGTTCTTTTTAGCTTATTATTGCTGCAGAATATTAAGTTATAAGAATTAATCTACCGCTAGATTGTTTTAACTGCGTGTGTTTAATTCAATCTATGAAGCAACTAAATTTGATAATTACGGGATTAGTGTTATTGAATTTTGGGAAATTAATCATCTAATTGGCATAACCGCGTGTGTTTATGTTTAATTAGTCTAATTGTTCTTGTTGATCTTAAGGCTTCTATTAATTGATCTTTTGCGCATGTCTGGGTTAAATTAATAGTTAGGGTTAATTGGATTGCGTGTTAAAAATTAACCAACTTTAGAAAGAAATAATTCACCTAGAATCAACTTTGAATTGGTATTCGTTCAGGTTAATTCTACAATTAATGGTTGATATAAATTGAATTATCTTGTGTGTCAATGATCGACTAGTGAAATTGCCATGGTGGATATGACCAAAACCAATATCTTTCTTAATTGAATTATCTTCAATTATTTTATTGTTTTAATTTTAGTTAAAAAGCATTCAAAACTCCCCTTGTTCAATTAGCACGAAAACAAACCCTGTTCTTTGTGGGACAAACTCGACTCACCACGACTACATTAGAGTTGCTAATTTTGGCTGCTTACGATGGCGTTGCAACTCGACAACAGCATCATTTTGCGCACACCAAAATTTTGGCGCCGTTGCCGGGATCGAACCCGGGTCGCCCGCGTGACTGGCGGGAATACTCACCACTATACTAAAATTTTGGCACCTTTGCCGGGGAACGGTTTGAATTATTTTTGTGCTATTTATTTTAGTTTTTCTTTTTCTTTCTTTTTATTATTATTCTACCACTAATTCGTTACAGTGTATACCTGTGACCCGGTCTGCTGGATAAGTTGAATTCTAATGTGATCCGAAAATATAGAGAACTTTACGCAGATTGGGAAAAGAGATACAAGAACGACAATTAGGGAAATAAAATTTGTTTAATTATATCTTTGCAGGTGAATAGGAAGAACAATGGGAAGAGCCTAACATGGCGCAACGCACTTTGAGAGAATTAGCTGTGCCCACTTTGAACCAACAACCCTTATGCATTACTTATCCAGAATTAGATGCTAATGTCACATTTGAATTGAAATTTAGACTAATCCATTTATTACCTTCTTTTCACGGATTACCAGGTGAAGATCCAAACAAGGATCTTAAGGAGTTCCATGTAGTTTGCACAAGTATGAGACCACGGGGGTGTTAGAGGAGCATATCAAGTTAAAAGCATTTTCGTTCTCACTCGAGGATGAGGAGAAGGATTGGCTATTCGATTTGCCTTCAGGTAGTATTACAACTTGGGAGCAAATGACTATACTATTCTTGATAAAGCTAAGTACTTCCCAGCTTCTCAGACTGCAAATATTCGCAAGGAAGTTTGTCGAATAAGGCAGTTCAATGAAGAATCCTTGTATGAGTATTGGGAACGCTTCAAGAAATTGTGTGCAAGCTATCCGCACCATCAAATAAGTGACTCCTTACTAATTCAATATTTTTATGAAGGGTTGTTCACTAATGAAAGGAACATGGTCGATGCTGAAAGTGGAGGGGCGTTAGACAATTTGACCATTGACGCTGCGCGTGAGCTTATATCGAATATGGGCGCTCACTCTCAAAAGTTTGGGACACGACGTGATCAACCTCTCAAGCGTGTAAATGAGGTAAATGTTTCTTCATTAGAACAACAAATGGCTAGTTTAACCTTTTTTGTTCGACAGTTGGCTTCAGGTACCGCACCGACTGCACAACCATGTGGTATTTGCTCAAATGAGGGACACTTAGCAGATATGTGTCCCACATTACAAGATGCAGGTCAAGAGCAAGTAATTGCAGCCGGATTTGAAGATAGGATTCCTAGGGCAACCACGACAAAGTTATGATCCCTATTCAAACACTTACAATCCTGGATGGAGGGATCATCCTAACTTGAGATACGGGAACCAAGCCCAAAATCAGCCTCAAAAAAATTGGCAGAACTTCCAACCATATAGGTTGCCATTCGCTCAAAGACAACATGCAAATTTGAATAATCAATCCGGTAAGTCTATAGAGGAACGGCTGAGTATTTTAACCGATAATACTATTCAATTTCAGCAGGATACAAAGGCCAGTATTCAACAATTGCAACATCAAATAGGACAAATGGCTACTGCGATTAGTAGGTTGGAAGCACAAAGCTCTAGGACGTTGCCATCTCAAACTCTCATCAACCCCAAGGAGAATGTGAGCGCAATTACGTTGAGGAGTGGTAAAGAGGTTGAACCATGTGAGAAGAAAAGCAGCGGCAGTGAAGATAAAAGTGTTCCTGTATGGACTGAAGATAAGCCCGAACCCCTATTCCACGAGGCATTGAGCAAGAGTTTTCAAAGGAGGATCCCGACAAAGAGCTATACGAGACTTTTTGTAAGTGCGAGGTAATATTTCCTTATTAGATGCTATTATACGTATACCTCGCTATGCTAAGTTTTTGAAGGAATTGTGTTCGCATAAAAGAAAGCAAAAAGAGAAGAAAGTTAAAAAGGTAGAGGTGGGGAGAAATGTTTCGTCAATAATTCAAAAATCCCTACCCGAAAAGCGTATGGACCCAGGTATGTTCTCTGTACCTTACAAGATAGGAAAAATACACACTTGGAAAAAGCCATGCTGGATTTAGGTGCATCTATTAATGTAATGCCGTATTCTGTTTATGATGCATTGAAAATTGGACCATTGAATAAAATTGGTATAGTAATTCAGTTCGCTGATAGATTTTTGGCCTATCCTAAGGGAATCATAGAGGATATTCTAGTTCAAGTGGGAAGTCTAGGTTTTTTGGCTGATTTTTATGTGTTAGAAATGGAACACAGTGATTCTACTGCTCCTATTGTTGTTAGGAAGACCATTTCTAACTACTTCCCAGACAAAGATAGATGTTCTTAAAGGCACTCTTAGTATGGAATTTGGAGATAAAGGTGTTAATTTTAGCATTTATGATGATATTGAACCAACTGACCATACTAAACTTATTTCTGTAATCGATGTGTGTAAGCCTCTAATACAGGAAATACATGAACATATGAATAATCAGGAGGTGGACACTAACCATGAGGAACATCTCAAGGAAAAGAACAAAGACTTGTTGCAACAAACAAGTAATGAAAGTCCTAACGCTTTTCCACTTTCTAACGAGAAATTGAAGTTATCTGTTATGCAGGGAACCATTCTAGATTATAATCGCCTTCCTAGTCATCTTAAGTACATATTTTTGAAGGATAAGGAGAGGATAATAATCTCAAGTCAACTTAGCAAGTCGCAAGAAGAGCAACTTGTTCGGATCCTACAAGACCAAAGGAGAATGAATCAATCATTTTTGAGAATAATGAAGCGGAAGAGATTTTCTTGGACTCCTCCACATGGGAGTAACTTGATTGATTGGTGAACAAACATCAAGTCGAGCCAACGATAGTAAACAAAGGTGCTGCATGGGAGGCAACCCATGTCCATTTCAATTTTATTCTGTTATTTAATTTTTGCAACTTTATTTTTACTTATTTTCATTTTAAGGATTCAGATTTTAGTTTTGTTGTTAATTGGGAAATCAATTGCATTAAGAGGCTTAAATGATAAAATAGATCTTTGATGGGTCTATGTTTTATGAGGGTCTTAGGAATGTTCAAAAAAAAAAAGTGTAATTTTTATTCTGCCTTCAGCACACATGCGCACCCAAGGTTCTGCGCATGTGCGCTGAACCACCTTTTTAAAATTGGCCCTTTGCCTAGAGCGCACGCGTGCGCTCAAAGATCCACGCATGTGCCGGAGTCGATAATCCATCAGAGTCTCTGCCTCGCGCGCACATGCGCGCAGAGGAACCTGCGCACGTGCGCACGAGGAGATAAAAGAGAGCAACCACTTCCTTATTCCCTCATTCTTCATATTCCTCTTCTATTTCAACTTCCTTTCAAAACCCCAAAATCCCCCACTTTTAGTTCTTCAAAAACTACCCCAATTCCATCAATTTTATACCCAAATTTCTTTTTTTTTCAAGGTATGAATTTCTTTTTCTTTCTACAATTTTTTTTATGGGTTTCAATTAATTTTCAAGAATATCTAGAATCTTTTTATGCTTTGAATTGATGAAATCTCATAAGCATTGATCTTAAAACATAAATTTGGTGTGATTTTTGTTGGGATTTTGATTGAGGATGGATTGCATGTTCATAAAATACTCACAATTCTCCTTTTTCTTTATACATGCCATGTGTTCGATATTATGCCCCAATGAATAAAGTGTTCAAACGCAAGGCATTGATGCATGAATTTAATTCCTAGTCCATTGATTATGCCATGTGAATTTTGTCTAATTGGTTTTCATGCATAGGAATGTTCATGCATTATATATAAGCCTTAGTTTTATCATGGGCCTTATTTTGTTGAATTTTCATGTATAATCTAAGGCTTATGATTTGGGGAAATGGCCTTTTATGTAAGTGTGGGGTGTTTGTTTGTTTGTTGTTTGGGAGTTATGATGCTTGTTTACGTTTTATAGGAATGGGTAGAACAGCCAAGAAAATTGCCACAGGCAAGGGCACCGGAGAATCTTCATCATCCGGGGCTACACAATCAAGGGTTGGTGGCGGTTTATGTTTCTTAACGGTGGCTGCCAAACAAAAGTTCGATGATGATATCTCCAAACGGGCTGTAATAAAGGAAAGGGGCATTCAAGTTCCGTTGGCGGGGGTGCCATAAATAAAGTTAACTATTCACAATCTTGGATGGGAGCTTCTCACTTCAATCCCCATAGATGTCGTCCTTCCGGTGGTGCGTGAGTTTTATTCTAACTTTGATCATTATAGCTCCACCAGGGTATATGTACGGGGAAGAAAGTACGTATCTCTGCTAATGAAATCAATAGAACTTTGAAATGGTCACTCGTGTTCACAATGATGAATGGCGCGACACCCGTAATGCCAATCTAGAGCTTCAACAGATCACAAGTGTTCTGTGTGACGGGGATGTGGATTGGACCTTTACGACGGATGGCACGGCTGCTCGGCATTTCCATGCAAAAAACTTAAGCCAACATGGTTTGTCTGGTTTAAATTCATTTGTGGCAGCCTTCTACCGGTAAACCATCTTACCTATGTCACTACGGAATTGGCTAAATTGCTATATTGTATTGCTACCGGGAAGGCCATTGATGTCTGTCAACTCATACGTCAACAAATTTGCTACTCCGCTACTAGTCGGCAACCGGGATTGTGGTTTCCCCATCTGATTACGACACTATGTTTGGAAAATGGGGCACCGATTAGCATTCTAAAGAAAAATTGAGGCCAGGCTAGATGATTGCAATGGAAAGTACACGGGCTCCGGTTAAACGTACTAGAGCCCAAGCTTCTACACCACAAGTTGAGGAAGCTGATGATTCATATGATGACGAGCCAGTACCTGCTTCTCCACAGTCTCAGGAGGACCTTCTGCATTAGATCTTGGCTGAATAACAGCGGATGAGCCAACGTTTTGATTCATTTATGCACTATCAGTTTAAGTTGCAACAGACAATGGAGGCTCGTCAGATGGCCAGAGAGCGGGACGAGGAACTTTCAACATTTCCACCCTTTCCACCTTTTTCGCAGGATTTGGGGCTCCATGCTCCTTGAGTTCTTATGCCCTATGTGTTGGGCCATTTTCTTTGTTTGATATCTATCGTAGTTGATTTCCTAGACAATCTGCGTAGTTATTTTGTTAGACATTCATTTTTGTTGGTTAGGTTTCATTTTAGTTGGTTACTTTCTTTTTAGTTAGGTTTATTTTCGTAATGGTGTTTTCGTTTATTTGTAGTTGGTATTCCCTTAAGGGAGTAAGTTTTTCTTGTTTATTGTAGGATTATATTCTACAATTTTCTTGTTTTTATTATTGTCTCAAGGGGATTATTTCATTTTATTTTGTTTTGTTTTGTTTTGTTTAGTGTTCTCCAGCTTTCATTCGCAACAAGGGGTTATTTATAGCGGATGCAGCTCTAAACGCGAATTAAATCCAGAGAAGCTTTCTTTTTTCCCATTTTATGCTTTTCTTTTTGCATTGAGGACAATGCTTATTTTTAAGTGTGGGGTGGGAGAGTTATTTGGATTTCTTTTAAGTTGTTTGGTATATTTTACTCAATTTTGCTGCAATATTTTAACTTTTCCTTTGATCTTAGAGCTTGTCAAAAAATTTTAAAATTTTGTGGATAAATTAACCATTTTTAGAAATTTTCGAAAATTTTTGCTTAACATATTTTTTTTTTTTCATTTTTTTGCATGATTAATCATTAGTTGAACCATGCATGAATGAGTAGTCGGTGTTAATATTTTCCATCCATGATTTTCAAGATTTTTTAGCACTAAGCCATACTTTAATTTTTGATTTGGGATATTTAGAAAAATTTATGTAGACTCAATTATGTTCTGCAGTGCATCCCAAAAACTTGCTTTATTACATTTTTGAAGCTAATTCTTAGACGACTTGATTTAGATTTAAAATTAAGGTAGTGCTTTTTTGTTTGATAAGCCTTTCTAGCCAACCATTTTAACAATTTATTTCTAAGTACCTTATTTGAGCCTTATTCTTGTGAAAAGAAATATCATTCACCTTCTTTCACATAAACTCATTTACCTACCCTTATTGAGCTTAATATTTCTATTATTTTATGCTAAAATTTTCCTTTTAGAGCTTATGGTGCACATTATATGTTAAGGGGATATAAGCGTGGAAGTTTGTGGGAAGTGAGTGATGTACATTTTTGTAGCAAAATGGGGTATTGGAAAAAAATTTGTTGAAAAAAAAATGATTATGGAGGTTTCTGAATATGCAGGTAGTGCCCATCACTGCTACTTGTATATTCTTGATATTTAAACATTTATGCCACATCCCAGATGTATTTGTAGGTAGTGCCTATCACTGGTACCTGCGTGTTTATTTGTTGCAGGGTAGTGCCTACCACTAGTACTCGTACTGTGAGCAGACATAAAACTAAATCACTACATAATGTATATATGTCCGAGAGAGGTTGGCATGTTTGGTTGTTCAAAATTCTACATGGATGGTTGTTACTCAAGTGTGGGGTGTGGATGTACGATACTTCGCACGTTAAGAGAAGTTTTATTTTAATGTGTGGCCACCATTACTATAAAGCTCTTGCTCTTATTTGCTATATCCTCTCATTTCATTGGATAACAAATATCCTAACCTATTTTTCGAACTGAAAGTCCTACCTAAATTTGAATTGAATCTGTTGTTTAGATTGGTCTAGGGGTGTAAGAAGAGTGAGCTATAGGGTGTTTAGAAAAATATTGAGGGTCTTCATGATTTAATCTAAATATTTTCAAATCTAAATTTTTGAATGGCTATACACACATACACAGGAATTTCATGTTTTGGTTTTTATTAGCATTTGAGCTCTTGGGTTCATAGAATACTCTGATTTTTGGATTAGGATTATTGATTATTTATGTGGATATTTGAAGGAATATATTGAGTAGAATTTTTTTGTGCTTAAGTGTTCTAATTTTATGTTTGATCGAGGATGATCAAAGGCTAAGTGTGGGGTAATTTGATAAGTTCAGAAGTGTGCTATATTTTATGTAACAATGTGTTGTAAGCAAGATTTGAGTTATTATTGAGCTTAATTTGGTTATTCTTAGTTTTTGTAGGGTTACAATGAAAAGCGTTGAAAAAGATGCAAAATGATGAAAGAAAATGCTTAGTACGGGACATGCACGAGTACGAAGTTATTCCAGACACTGTTTTGTATTTCAAGCATAACTTTTGATCATGAGCTTTGCTTGAGGTGAATTAAGATGCATTGGGAAGCTAAGGGATAGATCTACAACTTTTGTGTTTTACACTTTCTCAAATAACAGAAGCATCAAGGTGAATATCAAAGCCGAAGGCGGAGCACAATGGAGGAAGCCAGCACACATGCGCTGGAGTTGTACACCATCCCATGTGCGCTGCGTCTAGAAGCTTAAATTCCAGAAGTAGCTCATGCGCACATGCACACTAGGGTCTCTGCGCATGTGCGTAGAGGACAGAACCTAGATGGAACATACTGCCTCACGCGCACATGCACGCGAAAACCTCAGCGCATGTGCCTGGAGAGCAGCAGAAGCGTGTTTTTGAGTTTTTTGATAGATTTCTTCGGTCAGTTGGACTCTTTTTCACCCATTTCACGTTATTATCTATAGGCATTATTTGTAACCCTAAATACTCAATATAAATACCCCAAGTGGGGTGACAAAAATCGATCGACACTTTTATTTTCTTGTTGGCTAGGGTTTTTAGCAATAGAAATTCCTCTTTATTCTTTCATGGCACTTTGTGCCTAAACTCTTTTCTTGGTAGAGGGATTTGAAGCCATGGTCAATTCTACAAAGTTGTGAAACTTCTTGTGCTTGAATTATTCACTTTTATCTCAAGTATTGATTATTTTTCTACGATTAATTTTATGAAGTTTGTTCTTTTTAGCTTTTATTGCTGCAGAATATTAAGTTATTAGAATTAATCTATTGCTAGATTTTTTTAACCGCGTGTGCTTAATTCAATCTATGAAGAAACTGAATTTGATAATTACTGGATTTGTGTTATTGAATTGAGGGAAATTGATCATCTAATTGGCATAACCGCGTGTGTTTATGTTCAATTAGTCTAATTGTTCTTGTTGATCTTAAATCTTTTATTAATTGATTTTTGGTGCGTGTCTGGGTTAAATTAATAGTTAGGGTTAATTGGATCGCGTGTTGAAAATTAACCAACTTTAGAAAGAAATAAGAATCAACTTTGAATTGGTATTCGTTCGAGTTAATTCTTCAATTAGTGCTTGATATAAATTGAATTATCTTCTGTGTCAATGATCGACTAGTGAAATTGCCATGGTGGATATGAAAAAAACCAAGATCTTTCTTAATTGAATTATCTTCAATTATTTTATTATTTTAATTTTAGTTAAAAATCATTCAATAAACCCCCCTTGTTCCATTAGAGTGAAAACAAACCCCGTTCTCTGTGGGACGAACTTGACTCACCACTACTACATTAAAGTTGTTAATTTTGGGTGCTTACGACAGCATTGGAACTCGACAGCAGCATCATTTTGTGCACACCAAATGCCATGCTATAACTTTAAGGAATGGAAAAGTGTTGATGGTGCCTAATGATAAAGAATAAGTGAATAAAGAAGATGATAAACAAAAATCTAAGATAATTGAGAATGAAATGGAAGTTGTTGGTGATGAAGACAAATAAAAAAACAAAAGGATGAGATCAAGGTATCCAAGAAGAAGCAAGTGGAAGAACCTTTGAAGTTTGGTTCATCAGTAAAAATGTCATTCCCTCAAAGGCTCATTCATCCAAGGAGGAAAGAAAGAAGCAATTGAACCAATTCTTGGATATGTTAAAAAAGATTAACGTAAACATGTCTTTAATTGATGTCCTCACTAAAATGCCCAACTATGCTCATTTCATGAACCAAACTTAGATATTTTTGTTAGAAAATGGAAACGGCACAATAATGAGAAAGTACGTGTGAAACCCAGTATTTTAATAGCCTTGTTCTTTGATTTTAACTGGTTTAAAATGTTTTTCATATTATTTTTAGTCATAAAGTACTTCAACTTATTCGTTTTTCAATTCGGCAAATTTTTCGATTTACGCGATTTCCAACAACTACACATCTAGGTCTCAAGTTGGACTTAGTGTAATAAGTGCATTGTGGTCTGTTATTGTTGTTTGATGGCTGATTTATAATATTAACATAGTAGCAAAAAAATTAGTTTTTGGGTCAAATTGTCAACTTGGAGACTATTTGGTGAACTTGGGTACTATTTGGGTCAACTTTGGAAGCTTTTTAAGTCTTCTTCTTGTTGTTTCTTCCTCATTTCTTCCTAGCAGCAGCCGCACTCCTCTTCCTCCATTTTCCCCCAAAAATTTTCTTGGATTTCAAGTAGAAATCACTTGGAAGGTAAGATTTTTGTATTTTAGCATAAGTCTTTTTGGCTTATGGGCTTTATGATCCAAGCTTTAATTTCAAGTTTTGTAGGATTCTTTATGGCTGAGAAAACCCTATTTGCAGCCTTATATGACAGGCTGTTGATTGTATCCGGACCTGTCTTAACGGTTTTTAGTGTTTTGGAGGTTGGGAAGTGATTGGGGTTGATTTTTAACAACTTTCCATGGTTAGATTACAAATTTTAAGATTATGAGTTGGGGTTTTGTCTTCCATATGTGGCCTAGAGTGTTATGCTATGAATGCTTATGTCTATGCACATAATGATGTTTTAAGAGTGTTTTAAGGTTAGTTTGGATAGGAATTGAGACTTGAAACCAAGTGGAATTGATTTCCCTTCATTTTGTAAGTAAGCGGAAGTTTGGCGCAACTAGGATAATTTGGATAATTGGTTATGTTTGAAGGATCTTTAATGATCTTTTGATGGTTTTAAGTGTTTCCTTGGTAGTGGGTTGGACAGGAAGCATGTTTGAATCATGCGTGTGGCTAATCGGACAGTCCTCTTACAAAAATTTCAGTTTGATAGTAAAGAGGAATTCCACCCATAGGTTGTTGCTCTAATGTTGTAATAGAGTTAATTGTAGTGGTTATGGGGTATGGATTGTTGTGGAATGCTATTGATATAGTCCCGGCTATTGCTCCGGTGAATCTTTCCGTTTATGGATTTTGTTGGTTGGTTGAATATGTTGTTTTGAGTTGGGTTGTAACCAAGGTCCCTTGCATACCTTGGAATTGGATTTTGTTGGCAGGGAGGATAGCCTATTTATAGCCTAGGGAGGGGCTCTTATTTTCATCTACAGCTGGGTGTATGTCTGTCTCTTAAACACTGGGTCTAGATGTGTATTCAGCCTTAAAGGGTGTATCTAATTGTTTTGAAGATGGGGTTTTAGCTTGTCGAAGTTGGTCAGAAATTGTGAAAAGGTCATTTTTGACCAAAAGCTTTGGTGTCGTTTTCTATCGTTTCGCGTCGTTTTCGCTTCCCTAGTCATTCTTTAACTTCTACATCTCTTCTAAGAGTCCTCTTATATCTGTTTTAGGTACCACGCCACCTACCGCCGGCGATCGCGTTCTGTGATCATTTATGCAGTTTTGCTTTGATAGGTGGGTAACATAGACCCTCTTGCACTTGTATTTTGTTTAACGACTTTCAAAATATGTTTGGATGGATTTTAGAATGTGTATGATGTTTGGAACTGCACTTTTACCAAGTTTTGGAACTATTACATATGAAATCGGGACCAAGCTATTTTATGTTAATCAATTGATATGTTTGCAAACTATTTTGATATGAAAGCATTTTATGACTGTTTTGGCTCATAGGTGACCTAGGTATATAATTTGGGATGTGTTTGGAAATGTTTGATTTGGGGAGAACCGGTTCTATAGTCATCCATGGGACGCCATGGTAACTGCTATGACTGTTATGAACTATTTGACTACGGGTCTTGTCTTTGGGATAACTTGACCTCCAGTCGACTAGTAGATGTGTATAATTTCCAGTTCTGGCCATCTAGTACTGTCTCTAAGATACAGCTTGAGTACCTAAAAGATACTCATGCTAAGAGATTATATTCCGGATTGAAACTGTACTTGGATTTGTTCGCTATGCTTTAGCATACTATGTTTTGAAATGATAGGATCTTTTTGGCTATGTTTTGGACATGCCTGACGTTTAAATGGCATGATACATTTTAGAAACTACTTATGATTATGGTTTATTGACATTTAAATGGCATGAGACATAAAAAATACGAATTACAAAATTTCTTCTTTTTGTTGTAGCATCTTTTGTACTAAGAAGAAATTTTGTAATTCGTATTTTTTGTGTAAAATGAAATATTCGGTTTTATAGTTAAGTAATGGTTTGATGGTTCTATTACATTGCGGTTAAGTTTGTTGCTCTGTTCGTTTGTGCCTTGCGCTTTGGCGGTCAACGTCACAGCTAACTTCCAGCTCATACACTAAAGATTCTGTCTCTGTAAGGTACCTCTCAACACTGGAGTGTCACCAAGTCTATCAATAAGCTGTTGAAAGCTACACATCTAGATGTGTATAAGACCATCGAATCTTGAGCTGCGGTCTACCCTAGGGACGAGGCAGGGCCGTCAAGCACCTCCTCCTCCCCATTGGACCGGTGGTTGATGTATGGCGCCATTGCGGCGGTTGTGGCACAGGTTATTTGACAGTTGGACGTTGAGCGACATCCCGTTGCTCCACCACCTCCACCACCGCGTACCAACATTCAATCCCTGTTTCAGACGCTCAAGAAGGCCGGGCTACCTACGTTTGATGGGGCTCCGGATCCTTCAACGCGGATGTCGCTCAATTATCCAACTGTCAAATAACCTGTGCCTGTCTCTTATACACATCTAGATGTGTATAAGAGACAGGCTCTAACCTGATCAGACTAGCCGACCATTTCAGTCTCAGTCTCAGTCGCGTGGACAGTCGGCAAGAACGGTGACTTTAGCACCTCCAGCTGGGAGTAGGAGTCGTGGTCGACAGGGTGGTTTCTCTAGGAGGGGTCCGTCGACAGGTTCTTCTGTTTACACTTCTAGATGGAGTATAAGAGACAGACATAAAAGTGGGTGACATTCGGCCGTCGCCATCATACACATTCTAAAATACATCCAAACATATTTTGAAAGTGTTAAAGTCACCGTACTTGCCGCAAGTCCACGCGACTTAGACTGAGACTGAAATGGTCGGCTAGTCTGGCCTGTCTGTGCTGGCGCAGAAGATGTGTATAAGAGACAGCCTCATAGGGGCCTATATAGCGTGGACTCGGGCGAGGTGCATGCGTTGAGTCGGCAGCAGCCGATCAGACCGATTCAGTTGTTGCAGGCACGATCTTAGTGAATTCCATACCTGCTTATGCTTTCTTTGATTGTGGGGCATCTAGATTTGTATAAGAGACAGCTTCTTAATGTCTGTCCAAGAAACCTAGATGGTTAGAGGATCCTTATAGAGTGGGCATAAGATGGGAAGGTTATGGAGTCTAGGTTTATTTTGGAAGGTTGTCGGTTAGAGTTTTGTGATAGGAAGTTTGAGGCTGACCTTATTCAGTTACCGTCATGTGTGATAACCGACTTTGATTTAATTTTGGGTGTGGATCTGGTTCCTCTAATGGTCCCAGAAAATTGTAAAAGAGAATGTCAGTTCATTTTGGTTTCTCAATACGGTGATGTGTATAAGAGAAGCTAAAAGAAGCCCAAGAGTAGGATTCCGATTATATCAGCAGTGAAGGCGTTTAAGGCCTTAGATAGGGGTTGTGAGAGCTATTTGGTTTATGTGATAGACTCTGATAAAGTAGAGCCAGGCATTGAGGATATCCTAGTGGTTAGGGAGTTTCCGGACGTGTTTCCCAAGGAGCTGCCAGGTTTACCTCCGTCGCGGGTTGTCGATTTTGAGATTTGCTTAGAGCCAGGGGTGGCACCAATTTCAAAGGCCCCCTACCGTATGGCACCTGCGGAGCTAAAGGAGTTGAAGGAGCAGCTTCAAGAACTCTTGGACAAGAAATTCATTCGTCCAAGTGTTTCACCTTGGGGAGCACCGGTCTTATTTGTTCGGAAGAAAGATGGTAGTGTTCAAACGTTGAGACTTTGCATTGACTACCGTGAGCTTAATAGGGTAACTGTGAAGAATAAATACCCTTTGCCACGGATTGATGACTTGTTTGATCAGCTTAAGGGTGCGGGGTACTTCTCTAAGATTGATTTGTGGTCCGGATATTATCAATTGAGGGTGAAGGAAGAGGATGTAACTAAGACAGCTTTTCGGACTCACTATGGCCACTACGAGTTCTTGGTTATGCCTTTTGGTTTAACTAACGCCCCTGCAGTCTTTATGGAGTAATGAATAGGGTGTTCAAGGACTATCTTGATGTAACCCTATGGATCTTCCATTCTTGATTGGCCTAGACCTATCACGGTGGATCGAGGTGCGGAGTTTTCTGGGTTTAGCTGGTTATTATAGGAATCTTAAGGATGTGTATAACGAGTTGGCCTCACCTTTGATCCGACCATTCGTACTTGTTATAGAGATGTGGGTAAGCCGCAGCCTATGCTTAAGCTCTTGAAAGCTTGCCTCACACTGATCTGTTGGTGTGACTCCAGTGTTGACTTTACCTTCGAGTTACGGAGGATTTGTGGTTTATAGTGATGCTTCTCGAATGGTTTGGGTTGTGTTTTGATGCGGGAGATAAGGTGATAGCTTATGCGTCGAGGCAACTTAAGCCGCGAGCGAGAATTATCCTACTCATGACACGGAGTTAGTTGTGATAGTGTTTGCTCTCAAGATTTGGAGGCATTACCGTATGGAGAGCGGTGTGAAGTGTTCACCGATCATCAAAGTCAAGTATCCTGTCTGTGCTGGCGCAGAGCTCTGACCCCTCTGAAAGGTATCCCATCTCTCCTCACGCCTCGCTCCGACCATCTAGATGTGTATAAGAGACAGGGCTATAAGTCTGGGGACGACCCACTATCAGCTCTCTCCTCACTCTCCCTGACCCTAGGCTATAATTAGGCTATCTTCCCTGCTCGTGAATTTGGAGGTTGTTGAGTCTACTGAGACCTTGAAGCAACCCATGCAAACAACACCTGTCTCCAACAAAATCCATTTCCAAGGTATTCAAGGGAGCTACGTAAAGTAATGTTGAAAGTACGAATAGTGAGACCTCGAGTTTCGAGTTAGAGTGATGGTAAGATCTCTGAGACAGACGTTTATGTGTGCCGAACGACTCCGAATTGAAAAGAGAACTGATGAAAGAAGCTCACTCTTTGCGCTTATCTATGTGTATAAGAGACAGGAATAAGCCAACGCCTTTGCCTCATACTATGGATTTTGTACATGGGTTACCACAGACTAGGCGAGGTAATGGCAGTATATGGGTGATTGTTGACCGCCTTACAAAGTCCGCCCATTTCTTACCGATGAAGGTGACCGCTACTTTGGAATCATTAGTGAAGTTATATGATCAGGAGATTGTCCGTTTGCACGGTGTGCCTAAGACAATTATTTCTGATCGCGATCCCAGGTTTGTATCCAGGTTCTGGACAACCTACCAGAGAGCTTGTGGCACAACTTTGAGTCTTAGTATGTAGATCACCTTTACATTGGGATGAAGTTGGTGAGAGATCCTTGGAGGGCCCAGATTTGATTCAGGCAATGATTGATAAGATTGCTATTGTTCGCCAGAATTTGAAAGCAGCTCAAGATCGTCAGAAGAGCTGGGCGGATCGCAAGAGAAAGCCAATGGAGTTTGCGGTTGGGGATAAAGTGTATGTGAAAGTATCGCCGACTAAAGGGGTAGCTAGGTTTGGGAAAGGTGGAAAATTGAGTCCACGCTATATAGGCCCCTATGAGGTGTTGAACAAGGTTGGTGATTTGGCATACCAATTGGCTTTGCCTCCGATGTTGTCTAGAGTTCATAATACCTTCCATGTCTCTCAGTTGAGGAGGTATATCCCTGATCCCTCTCATGTGTTGAGCCATGAACCTTTAGTAGATCGGGAGGACACGACATACGAGGAGGTTCCGGAGAGGATCTTGGATCGACAAGATAAGACATTGAGGAATAAAGTTATCCCCTACGTGAAGGTTTTATGGTCTAATCATTCTGAGCGAGAAGCTACCTGGGAGCTTGAGAGCCTCATGAGATCGAAGTATCCAGCTTTGTTTGCTTCGTGATTTTGTAAGTTTTGAGGACGAAACTTTGTTTAATGGGGGTAGAATGTGAAACCCAGTATTTTAATAGCCTTGTTCTTTGATTTTAACTGGTTTAAAATGTTTTTCATATTATTTTTAGTCATAAAGTACTTCAACTTATTCGTTTTTCAATTCGGCAAATTTTTGATTTACGCGATTTCGGTACCGACGGGTAAACGGGTCAAAAGTTGGACTAAGTGTAATTAGTGCATTGTGGTGTGTGAGTGTTGTTTGATGGCAGATTTATAATGTTAATTTAGAAGCAAACACTAGCTTTTGGGTCAAATCTCTTGGAGACTATTTGGTGAACTTGGGTACTATTTGGGTCAACTTTGGAAGCTTTTTAAGTCTTCTTCTTGTTGTTTCTTCCTCATTTCTTCCTAGCAGCAGTGACCGAACTCCTCTTCCTCCATTTTCCCCCAAAAATTTTCTTGGATTTCAAGTAGAAATCACTTGGAAGGTAAGATTTTTGTATTTTAGCACTTTTTGGCTTATGGGCTTTATGATCCAAGCTTTAATTTCAAGTTTTGTAGGATTCTTTATGGCTGAGAAAACCCTCTTTGCAGCCTTATATGTGTTGATTTATGTATGTTATGGGTTGTTTTTAGTGTTTTGGAGGTTGGGAAGTGATTGGGGTTGATTTTTAACAACTTTCCATGGTTAGATTACAAATTTTAAGATTATGAGTTGGGGTTTTGTCTTCCATATGTGGCCTAGAGTGTTATGCTATGAATGCTTATGTCTATGCACATAATGATGTTTTAAGAGTGTTTTAAGGTTAGTTTGGATAGGAATTGAGACTTGAAACCAAGTGGAATTGATTTCCCTTCATTTTGTAAGTAAGCGGAAGTTTGGCGCAACTAGGATAATTTGGATAATTGGTTATGTTTGAAGTGCTTGATCTTTAATGATCTTTTGATGGTTTTAAGTGATTCCATGGTAGAGGGTTGGACAGAAGCATGTTTGAATCATGCGTGTGGCTAATCGGAAAAATTTCAGTTTGAAATATTGTTTCTTATCAAACTACTTATATTCTGTCTCTTATGTTGTAATAGAGTAATTGTAGTGGTTATGGGGTATGGATTGTTGTGGAATGCTATTGATATAGTCCGGCTATTGCTCGGTGAATCTGTCTCTTTATACACATCTAGATGTGTATATGTTGTTTTGAGTTGGGTCTGTAACCAAGGTCCCTTGCATACCTTGGACACCAACATTTTGTTGGCAAAAAGGATAGCCTATTTATGCCTAGGAGACAAGCTAAAACCCCAGTCAAGAGCTGTTACACATTTTCTATCGTTTCGCGTCGTTTTCGCTTCCCTAAACATCTACAAGTTCTGGATCTCTTCTAAGAGTCCTCTTATATCTGTTTTAGGTACCACGATGTGTACCGCCGACGATCGCGTTCAGTGATCATTTGTGCAGTTTTTGCTTTGATAGGTGGGTAACATAGACCCTCTTGCACTTGTATTTTGTTTAACGACTTTCAAAATATGTTTGGATGGATTTTAGAATGTGTATGATGTTTGGAACTGCACTTTTACCAAGTTTTGGAACTATTACATATGAAATCGGGACCAAGCTATTTTATGTTAATCAATTGATATGTTTGCAAACTATTTTGATATGAAAGCATTTTATGACTGTTTTGGCTCATAGGTGACCTAGGTATATAATTTTGGATGTGTTTAAGTGTTTTAGTTGACGGGGTCTTGTCTTTGGGATAACTTGACCTCCAGTCGGACTAGTAGGTGTGGTAGATTACTAGATCGCTAGTCTTGTAGGTCATACCTTTGAGCCTAAAAGATACTCATGCTATTTTATTATATTCCGGATTGAAACTGTACTTGGATTTGTTCGCTATGCTTTAGCATACTATGTTTTGAAATGATAGGATCTTTTTGGCTATGTTTTGGACATGCCTGACGTTTAAATGGCATGATACATTTTAGAAACTACTTATGATTATGGTTTATTGACATTTAAATGGCATGAGACATTTTAGAAACTGCTTCATGACTATAGTTTTCGCAAATGTCGGATAATACACATCACTACTTGTATTGTGACGTGCTTGTAGGATTCACCCTCGCCTGAGTCCTTCGCCTCTTGTCCTCCGGCGGACCATAACCAACCTTGTTCAACACCTTATAGGGCTTATAGGACTCTGCGGATAATCTTCCAAGCTTCTCTTTTGTTTGGAGAGGGGTAGTGTATTAGATAGGTTTTGTATTGATGAACTTTGTTTTTGTTGTAGCATCTTTTGTACTAAGAAGAAATTTTGTAATTCGTATTTTTTGTGTAAAATGAAATATTCGGTTTTATAGTTAAGTAATGGTTTGATGGTTCTATTACATTGCGGTTAAGTTTGTTGCTCTGTTCGTTTGTGCCTTGCGCTTTGGGCCGGTGTACCATTAGCGCAGCGTGTTACGGTCCCATTTTTGGGGCGTGACAGTACGTCTTGATGCCAAATGTAGTGCTATTTTCCAAAGAAGTGTCCCCTAAACTCAAAGATCCCTGTAGTTTTTTTATGCCAGTGGTGGTAAAACGTTGCATCAGTCATTTTGTGATTTGGGGGCAAGCATTAATATTATACCGAAAGCTATTTATCACAAATTGGGATTTCTAATGCTAAATCAACTATAATCACCCTCTAATTCAGGTTAATTTGTCTAAGATGAACCTTATGGCTAGTTGGAGGACGTGCTTATTCAAGTTGATAGGTTGGTTTTTCCAGTAGATTCTCAGTGTTAGATACCAGTAAAGGAAGTGAGGTACCATTGATATTGGGGAGGTCATTTTTGTCAACTGCTCATGCATTAATTGATGTCAATAAAGGGAAGTTAATTTTACAAGTTGAAAATGATTTTCTTGAAATTGATGTTTTTAATTATAATGATAATGTCCCAATTTTTTATGGAAAAAGTGCTAATTGCTATCTTAATTCTCTTTGTGGTAGGTCAATTGAAAAGCATCTCAAGGTCACTAAAAGCAAGTCAATCAAAGAAGTGCATGAAGTAAAAGAAAATTTGAAATTTGAAATGAAGGAAGAAACACTTGACAATGGATGTTTAGTTGTGAAGGATCAAACTAATTGTGAAAAGGATCGAGAAATTTCTTTTGGAAAAAAGTTGAAAAGTCACAAAAAGAAGAGAAAGTGGTTCTTAAAAATCAATTGGATGTGACCATCAGAACACTAGCATTGGCAAAAGTATGGAAAAAAGAACAAGTTGAAGTTCGAGTAAAATATAAAGTATGAAAATGAAGAATAATGAAGCCAAACTTTTTCCATGGAAACCCAAGGGAAAAGGGTGGCCAACCACCTTTAAGGTCAATCATTACCATAGTCAAGCTAATGACTATAAAAGAGGGCTTCTTAGGAGGCAACCCAAGTTTTAATTTCATGCTTTTGTTTAATTTTGGTGTGAAATTGTGTTTAATTTCAATTTAGTGTGATTAAGTTCAAATTAGGCTAAATTAGGTTTTAAAAGTTTAGTTTTTAATTTTGATAATTGAAGCTAATAAAAGGATAGAATTTGTCTCTAATATTTGTGTTTTTAATGTTTTCAAGTGTCGAGAAGATGAGGATTGAAGTAGGAAAGAAGTTGGAAAAAATTGGCTAAGTGTTGAAATTAAACTTTGCAGAAGTTTAACTTGATGTTACGACATTGCTAACCTCAAACTTCTACAAAGGCAAAAAATTGAACCCCAAGTTGATGTCACGACATCAGATTTGATATCGTGACACCTAGGCACGAGCAAGGCACATGACACGTTTCGTGTCGCAATATCAAAGCGCTAATTTAAAATTTAAATTCAGTTCAATGTTGTGAGACCAAAGTTGATGTCACGACAGTGAATATGCGTGGATTCAAAAACACTACTTCTTCTTCTTCTCCTCCTCCTCTTATTTTCCCTTCATACCCTAATCGTACACCTCTCTCCCCCAACTCCAAACTTTCTTAAATTCTTCCATTAATTCACCCTCCAACAATCTCAATTCATCTCCCCAATACATTTTCTTCATCAAGTACTCACAAATTGTGGATTTTTTTTTATGGATTTACCGAATTTCAAACAGAGGAATTTCGTCAACAATTCAAGGATTTTTCTTCACAGCACGGGTACTACATTTCAATTTTTATGTCATACTGTCGTGAGGATTGAAATTACTAAAGTTTGGTTTATTTGTTGGTGATTATTTGGGTAATTGATATTGTTAATTATTGGATATTTTTGAACAATTGGTGGTAGAATTTGGTGTGAATTTCTTGTTAATCTACTTGTAGTTTAATTGAAGATAATTTGTGTTGGAAATTGTGTGGTAATTCTCTGAGATTTTTATTGTGTTGGGACTATTTAATTGATTAATAATTGAGCAATTGTTAGTAATTGTTTGATTGTTTTTTGATTGATAAAAGGGACAAGGGAAGTCTATGAAACTACTAAGACGAGAGTTAGAAAAAGAAGAGCAGATGAGGGGACTTGTAGTGAAGGAGGAATTTGTGAACCGAGTAGGGCTAGTAAAAAGATTGTAGAGCCTTAATTTTCTAGTGATCAAGCTCAAGTGTTATTTCAAAAGAATCAAAAATATGAGATTATAAGGGAGCGTGGATTTGATCTGTTTATGCATTGGGGGCTTATAAAGAGGCAAGAAAAGATATCGAAACCCAAATTAATAGAGCAAGGCATTGGGAGGGGTTTGATAGAATAGTTGAGCCCAGTTATACCCAATTAGTTATAGAGTTTCATTGCAAGCTGATGTGACTTTAGTGCTGATGTGATAAATGCTTATTTCAATATACCTTCTGTAATTTCTAATGAATACCACAAGCTGCTGTATAACAAGAACAAGGATATAAATGAAATCAAAAGGATGATTTATGATATGGATGTTGCTTGAGTAATGTATACGACAAAAACAGTTAAATTGAAATGTTCTCACCGTGGTTTATTCCTTGCAGCGAAACTATGGTTTTACTTCATAAGTTGTCATATTTGGAGATCTAATTCATTAAGTTACATTAAAAAAGATAAAGTGTTTTTGGTCTATCCTATCATGATAGGGATACCAGTGAACACTGGTGGGTTGATTAGACAAGGATTTCTTGATACTAGGAGGTCTGGGAAGGCTATCTTTTATGCTCCCAGTCTAATTACCCATTCTAATTATGTAATTACCCATTTGTATGGTGGGTTGATTAGACAAGGATTTCTTGATACTAGGAGGTCTGGCAAGCCTATCTTTAATGCTCCTAATCTAATTATGTATCACTGCAGGATATCCTTATTCTGTTGATGAACCCATAACTCATCAAATATATAGATTTAATAAAATTTATGTGTATAAAATGATTTGAGTTTATCAGCAACATCATCGTGCAGAAGGTCAAATACCTCTAACACTGCTCCCAAGAACATCATCTATTCCTTTGCCACCTGGATATGTATTCAATGCACCAATCACACAAGATGAATTAAATGAGTTACAAGGCTATTGGATGTACAATCAACTGGTGATGCACAACTATCTGACAACAATAGGAAATGCGCTCCGGATCACCTCACTTAGCACATGGATTTAACTAGCACAACCTCCACAGTAGCACTGGACTACCTCGTGGCAGTACTACACAACCACAAGTGATTCTTGTACATCAAGGAGGAGCTTAATAGACCGGTGAACTTGCTGTCCGAGCCCAAGACGAGGACTTTGAGATGAGTTAACAAGGTGGAGATCAGGATAACCAAGAGGGCATGGATGACAGCTGATGAGACATCAAGAAGAGAAAATTTTCTTTTACAGAATTTTTGAGACATTTTCAAATATTCCTATTTTTATTTCATAGTACTTTAATAATTTATCATATTTTATGGATAATTTGCTTTTATTGGTTAATGGCCTTAGGCTGATGCCACTTTACTTTCATTGGTATTTGATTTGAATTTTATTTATTTGAACTTCATGGTTGAAAATTTGGTTTCATGCCTAGTGTCCTCTTAGTTGGTTTATGTGTTTGAGTAGTGATTATAGTTAAAGACCTTAAGCTGACGCCATATGAATTTTTATTGATGCTTAAAAGTTGGAAATGATAAAAATGAGCTTGCCCATAGGGCATGGCTTGATGTGTTCTTGGTGATTTCACTTTCTGTAGTTATTTTTGTTAAGAGAGCATTATCGTTTAGGATATTTTTGTTTTTGTTTATGCAATAATTTTGTTTTCATTCATTTTGTTGGAATTTTAGGTGAATGGGAGGATGAGTTGACTCATCAATTCTAATAAAATAGTTAAGTTTGGGGGTGTTTATTTCTTGTTTTGGGAATGGATATTTGATATTTATGTGTGTGATGTGACGACTATTGGATGGAAAATTAATCAATTGAGTACTCAATGATGAAATTTTACTTACAATATTATATGATTGAAATATTTGAATTGGTTATTTCATGAATTTAAGTGTGTGTGTGAGTGGTTCTTTTGCAACATAAGGATTTCAAAAACTTAGCATTACCATTTTTCAAAAAAAGGTACTAATATCTTGGGAAAAATTTACTTGAAATATTGTTTTTTATCAAATCACCAATATTACTTTGTTAGTCGACTTATCTTATGAAAAAAATAGGTTAAATGGAGTAGAAGGAAAGTAGGACATTTTGTGTGTTTGCTTAGCGAATGTTATTCTAATTTGTGAATAATTGGTATTTGAGATTAATATCCATTTAAGTATGTTTTACTCTTCTTCCATGGATTAGGGCAGAGACATATATATATATGTTTATAATTTGCTACTAGTAATAAACCGAGTACGGGATTCTAGTATGTACCCATGTTGTTTCTCTGAATTAAGCCACTGGCATAGTAATAAGGCAAGTGCTGGATTTCAACATGTATCTATGTTGTTTCTCTTAATTAAGCCAATAGAGATAACGTTTTAGTATACCAACAAGTTGAGGAGGAAATGTTTGTAATACTTAGTATTGATATCATACTACTTAGTCCTTATTAGATTAACATTCCCAAACTGTGTAACATAGGCATTTAGAAAGATTCCTATTGAACTTCTATTTTTATGCGACCTTGTCGAGATGATTGAACAATTTTGTAATATTTGTGATTTGCGAAAAATTAATATTTTGATTGAATATAACTCCAATGAATCTTTTTGCATGGTTAATTTGAAGTTTTGTATAGTAAATGAATATATTGAAGTTTTGTATAGGTAAATGAATATATTTTTCTTGAAAAAATTAGAAAATTTGAAATGACTAATTGAAATAGTTCGAGTATCACATAGTATTGGAGGACTCTTGAGAGGTTTCTTAGTTGTTCTAAGTACATCCATTGTTCATCAAATGTTTTGTCAATTTTGGTGGCATTGTTTTGTTTGTTTGTTAGTAACATTCTTTTTAATTCTTGTTTTGCTCGGAACTCGTAAAACACCAAGTTTTGGGGAAAGGGTGATAACTCTAGTAAACTAGAGTTATTTTACTTCTAAATCATAGTATTTTGTTAGTTTAAATTCTGAATTCTAATATTTGTTTAGTGTTTAACTAATTTTTACGTTATGTGGATGCATTTTTATTTTTTTTAGTGATTATTATGAGTTTTATTTGAATTTTAATCAATTTAGTTACTTATTTAATATAATATTTTTGCAGGTTAATAATTGGAAAATGGAAGTCAAAGTCAACAAGCATTGAGGGCCGAAGAGCAATTAAAGAAAGAATTAAAGACTGTTGCTAAAATAGAGTCGATGTCGCGACATCAAATTCCTTGTCGCGACATCGAGGCGAGATTTGAATTTTATATTTTAACTTGACGTCGGGACACCGAATTCCATATCCTGACATCAAGGCACATTCAACAATAGTTGTAATAGCATACTTGTAATTGTTGGCTACTAGATTTTCAATTGGTTAACTTGTAAAGCACTGTATATATACAGATGTTGTAGGTGTGTAGTACAAACATTAGGTAGTATATATTAGACAAGAACAGTTAGTAAATTTTCATAGGTAGCATAAACTTCATGTTTTTAGTTTAATACAAATTCTCTTATATATTTTTTTTATTAATTTCTTGCAAGTTTTAATTTTGATAAAATAATCTTAGTTTGTTAATCTTTAACTACAAGAAGATATAATTTTTACTTACTTTCTTGTTAAATATCATTAAAATCTAGTTGCTTTTATTTCAACTTTTCTTAAGTTTCTTGGTAATTTAGGTGATTTCTAATTTTCAATTTCTACTTATTTGTCTTAATTTCTAGTTAATTTCTTTTGGACTTTCGTTTATTAAATCAAAAATTCAAAAATATCAAGGTTTAATTTAGTTTTCCTTGAAAAATTCCTTAGTTTAAATTAGTAAAAAATGGACTTTATGTATTTTTCATGCTTTTCTATTGTTTTCTTTAATGAAATTAAAATTAGTTGCTCTTTCATTCTTACCTTAATTTAGTAATTTCGTGAATTTAAAAGTATCTACTTGCTTTCATTACTTACTTTAGTCGATAGGTTATTTTCATTTTAGATTTTAATTGCACATTTAGAATTTGATTATTAGTAGGGTAAATTTCTCCATTCATATTTGAATCGTCTAACAATGCTAAGATTTGTGAATCTCGGTAATTGATAAACAACAATTCTCGTAAGAACGATACCCAGTTGCTACTATCTATAAACCTACCTCGTACACTTGCAAGTGTGTGGGTGTTAGATAGACGAAATTCGCTTCAGGGTTAAGTTTATCACTTGATTGCACATTAAATTGCCTAATCAATATTCAACGAATAAAGATTTATATTTATCTTGGATGGAATCAACGTCGAAGATTACGAAGATGCCCTTGATCTTAGTTGACTATTAATATCTTTAGTACCTATGCGTCTCAAGTAGGTCTAGATGAGTCCATTAAGGCCAAGTTTTGGGAGGATTTAGATAAGGTGATAGGTAGTGTCCCCCAAGGTTAGCAAATTTTTATAGGAGGTGATTTTAACAGTTATGTGGGAAGAGATAATGAGGATTATGAAGAAGTGCATGGTGGATACGGTTATGGGGGAAGAAATGAAGAAGAAAAATCAATCTTGGAGTTGGAACGGCATTCGACCTTTGCATTATCAATACTTTTTTCAAGAAGAGTGAGAAACATTTAGTTACCTTTAAAAGTGGTTCAACAAAGTACAGATTGACTTTCTCCTCATAAGAAAGAGAGATAGAAGGGTTTGCAGAGATTGTAAAACCATCGTCATACCTGGAGAAAGTTTAACTTCACAACATAGGCTTTTGGTGGTGGACTTGAAACTTAAACATCACATTAGGCGAAGGAACCTACCTAAATCACCTAGAATTAAGTGGAGGAATTTAAAGAAGGAAAAAGAAGAAATTTTTAAGGAATAATTGTTAGGGCAAAATATTTGGGACTTACAAGGAAAATTAAGAGATGAGAAAATTAAGGAAAGGCGGGAGAGATACATCCATCATCTATTCAATGAAGGCATGGTGGCAGAATCTAGGGTTTCCTTGGCTATGGTTTTCTTTCCCTAATCTTATACCATGATAAGTTAGAGAGTAAGAGAGAAACACCCTTAGGAAAAACTAAACTATATAAACAAGATGATATGGGCCTTGGGTCTTAGTACAACTACATAGTACAATTACTGTGTAATACACTATACAATACTATATACTAATTCTAACAGATACATTAATAGGTCTTCCTTGGACCTAAATTGCCAAATGAAATTCTAAATATTTACCTAGATTAACTCTACATCTATAGGTGTCATTAGATGAGTATCGCTATTAGCATTGCAAAGGGCACAAAATACCTATAAACTCAACTAGAAAATATATATATAAGTCCCTTGAAGCATTAAGGGTGGTGAACGTATATGTTGCACCTCATATGATAACACTACCAAGGAGTAAAGGAAAAAAACAAAAGAGCAAAGTGCCTATTTAGTCACTAAACTATGCTCCGGTTGTTATTTTAGTCACTAAACTCATTGAGTGGCTGAAAAGGTCATAAACTTCTAAAAAAGCACCTAAGGGATCATTTCGTCTATTTTAGACATTAGTGTTAACAAAAATTAGTTTGTTGAGGGTTCAAATTGTCCAACTACATTGAATCAACATTACTTATTTGAAAAAATTATCATTAGAAATTAAATTTGAAGCCCCTAATTATCCCTTTCACTAGCTAGCCCACCACCATCCACCTCTCCTCTTCCACCACTCTCTTGACCAGCCAACCACCGTTCCTATACATCTTCATCACATTTCCATCTTGAAATGGCAAAAACCTAGCTGGCAAAACACACAAAATAACCCTACATGACCAATTATTAGCTTTTGCACTATCATATTTTTTTTCTTAATAGCTAAGGAACTACTTTTAAGTCGGCGTCATGCATTGAGTATGCGAAAGGCTATCATTCTGGAAGTGTTCAGGCAAGGCAAAGAACTTGAAGTTAGAAATTTTTATATTCTCAAGTTCATCTAGAAGTAAATTTTCTAGCTTCAAGTCCCTGTGGGAAACCCCGCGACTATGGTAGAAATCAATAGAGCTAATCAATTGCTAAAAATGGTTTCACTTAGTTTCCATGACTTCTTTGATCCCAACAACTTAGGATGATATTCCTTCTCCCCCTTTCCATTCCCGAATCTAACCCCCTCTCCATTCCCGGATCTGGCCACCTCTTTCCAATCTTTCGCAACCCCACCAAGCCAAACCCGTCCATCCCCTATCCCTGGCCTTGCTACCTAGATCTACCTCCCTTCCTTCTCTTGATCTAATCATTTCCCCCCTTCCTTGCCTGAACCCGACCCGCCTCCCTTACCCACCCAGCCCTCACTACTTTCTTTCCTGCCTCCCACCGATTTGTCCCCCTCTCCTTACCCTTTTATTTTCGTTGGAACTTCTCTAAAACTACATCGTTTTGGCTTATTTTAAATTGAAACTACATTATTTTGATAATTTTTGAAGGTAAAGTGTGATAAAGAGTAATTCAACAATTTAAACCCCTCCAAAAGTCATGTGACATGCACAAAAATAAGTTAACAGAGTCCTTAGCTGCTCAAATAAATAGGGTAATACTATAGGTGCTTTTTTAGAAGTTGAGTGACCTTTTTGGCCACCAAAATAATTTGGTGACTAAATTGACAACCGCAACATAGTTTAGTGACCAAATTGGCTATTTACTCAAAATAAAAGAATAGAAGCGTAGATTAAATTTTCATTGCCTACAATAACTACGAGCTTCTGGTTCATTAAACTACTCAATTGCAAAAGCGCTATGTATACGTGTGTGACAAAGTTCGTGTTGGCCCAAAACAATTTAAGAGGGGGAGTGAATTAGGTTGTATAAAAATAATTTGAAACTTTGCACAATAAAAACTTGGATAAGGAACAAGTAATAAATGAAGTAATTTAAAGATCAAAGCAATAAATACAAAAGGATAATTAAATGAAAGTTAAGATTAGGATTGACAAAATCAAACCAAACTCCCAAGTTTAACAAGGTTGGAGTGCAAATCCACTAATTGGTGCCTTTTCAATGTAGTTGAGATAATAATCTTCTTGTACACCAAGTAGAATCACTCTTGCTCACACTAAGTACCTCTAGTTGAGCCAAGAGTTCTACACACAACCTCACTTTTGTACAATTGTTATCTCTCCAGTCTTACACTTGAAGGCCACTCAGTTTATCACTTTTGTTTCCACTAATACAACATAGTAGTAGCCTATTTTCACTAAAATAGCTTGAGCAGCTGTGGAAGTTATAGACTCTCCATTTATTTCAGACTAAGGGGTATTGATAGGTGCTCAGAATTGGCCTCCAACTACCCTTCATTGGCTATCCATTAAATGCAAAAAAAACTAGTTGTTTGACTATTCAGTCGACTGATGCATAACCTTTGCGTCTGATAATCCGTCTGATTCCTCGAAGGAGTCCTGCTTTGTCTTTGTTCGGACGTCCGAGCTTCGTCCGATCCTACATCCGGTAAAAGGTCAGTGGCTTCTGGTTTTGCCACATGACTAATCAGATGTTATTCTTTGTCCGAAGAAAAATGCTATTAAAAATACTTGTGCTCCTTTGGATGTTGTTTTGCATCCGTTCTCTGATGCTACTCCTCATTTTGGATTTTGAATTCTCTTACTCAGATGATCATCTTCATCCAGATCTTTCTTTCAGATAGTAAACTACGTCTGAGAGAGGTGTGTCGGTTCTAATGCCTACTGCTCTTATTCCGGATACTCCCCAACGCTCGAATTTTTGACTTTTAGACGATCAATACGTGTTCATTAATCCTGATATATTGAAAACTGCTTGCACACTAGAATTCAACCATTAGACTTATTTGGTCATCAACAAAATGAAGATTATGATTCAACAATCCCCCTCTTTTTGATGATGACCAAAAAGTCATTTTTGATTTACATAACTAACTGTACATTATTTCTCCTCATTTTGGTGGCTAATAAAACAAAATGATTTACATTATGAAGTTTTGCTCCCTCTCAACTCAACAACTTTAAGCTTAACCAAGCACAACAAGAAAGTACACCATGACAGCTATCCAAGAACAATAGTCAACTAAGCAATTTCAGCCAAATTGCATAAATAGGCAACCAAACAAATACAAGGCGACGTAAAATCCATAACCAGTCAAAGTGACTACAAATGATCACAAAAACCAAAAGAGTTAGTAACTAAATCCTAAGGTTGGCTAGACAAGTCGTTCTTCTTTTTTGATCTACATTCTCTTTTTCGTTTGTTGGATTGAACCTTTCGGATCAAAGGAATGACATTATCTTTTGTTTCACCACTATCATGACCAATCCACTTGGTCATGATGTAGTTGGCTCTCTTGAGATGCAAGGATGGGTTCTCTTTATTGCGTAATATAATCAGAGGTTGCATCAATCTTGTCGTCATCATCATTATCGTCATCTCCATGACCAACATCTTGAACTTTTTGACCTTCAATAGCTTGTGTAATATCCTCTTGAGTGGCTTGGGCAGGTTCCTCATGTTGTTGAACATTATCACATTATGCTCCATGCTCCTCATGATCGGAAGCTTGATATGTTTATTCGGGATCAAGAGCCTCATCCTCATCATTATCACTCTCAGAAGATGACACAAGGGTGTATTGAGATTTTATATTAACAATTTGAACTTGAGCTGAGACAGTTATTCCCAAGGCTAGGGCTTTTTGAAGGAGGTCTTATTTGGTTTCCAAATGCTTAAGTTTCTTTATGGTTCCTTGGAACTTAGTCATTTGAGCACTAAGGGTGTGAATGAGATGCACTGACCCACCACTTGGGATAATGATGGAAATTTAGAAGAAAGGAGTAGAGGGAAAATGGGTTGAGTGGAAGAAATACGAATAGTGTGAGGTGAAGGTGGTTGTTACCAAAACTAGTGACATCATCCTTTGCTTTTTCAGTCAAATGCTTGTTTTCAGTAAATCAGTGTTGTTCATAAAATTTTAACATTTTCTTTCAATATATACTTTGGTAAAGTAGGGAGAAATTGTTGCTTTCTAGAAATAGAAATTGAAAAATGATAAAAAAATTTACTCAAAAAATTTCTAAATAGGATGCTTTTCCCAGTATCAGTAAGTAACAATTCCCATAAGGAGCAAAATAAATAACCAAAATCTAATTTAATCTCCCTTGAAAACACAATAAAAGATGTACAATTAGAATTTTTCCAGTTTAGTCCCATGTCCATCAGTGGTAAGCAATAAATTGGTGGCCAAGTTATACAAATTGTTCAACTCTAAACTAAGCAAAGGAGTTTTGGCTTTCGAAAGCAAGATAGAAGCTATGTGAAATCAAGTTTGAAAATTTGTTTGACTTCTTCAATGTCAAACTGTGTGTCAAAACTAGGTCATTTATCAAGAGGAAAGAAGCACAAGAAATCATTAGGCCCATTCACTTTTCAGTCAAAAATGCTATTGACCACAAAAGCATTAGGTCCGATGTCCTTATGATTAACTCATGAAATCAAGCAATTTGTATCAGTGTTTTTTCTAAGATTAGCAGCAAATTGGAAAAACCATATCATGATATACAGGCAAGTCAAGATAGATCAATTTGCCCCAATTTTGTTTTTCAAACATTCTTTAATAAAATTCAAGTTCAGTTCATCAAATAGGCCTCTAGTTATAGGTTTTTGAGGTATAATGGCTTTACTTAGGAGAGTGGTGTACCTATCCGAAGATTTTTCATCAAAGAATGTTGGCATTGAGGTAGATGATTCAGATTGTTGACGAGCTGGGTCTTGAGATTGTGTGCCTGCTTTGGATGTTTTCCCCTTGGATGGTGTTTGATGGAATGCCCTTGGTGTTCTTACCCTTGTTACCAGAAATGGATTCATTGTGAGATTGAACCATGTTGGAATGGAGCAAAGAGTTTTGTTACCCTTGTTCAATACGTGAAATGAGAATTTGGATTGGTTGTAAACTGTTTAAATTACTTGCGAAGGGGTTTAATCTTGATTTTGAAAAAAGAAAAAAATATGTTTAAATGTTAGAGATTTTTTAAAAAATGAAGGGGGTTAAGTATCCTTTGTTTTCGCTAGAGAGGAGTTCGGATGGGAATGAGTGTCCGAAATGAAGACAAAGAAGCATTTATTAGCAAAAGAGGGTCGTTTGGATGGACGAACGAGAAGTGAGCATTTGAATGAGCATCCGATTTGGATGATCGGACAGCCGGAAGGGTTAGGTGATCGTTTGTACCTATCACATGAAGCAAAGCATCCGATCTCTCACATAAGGTTAGTACAAAAAACTTGTCAGTTTTTCGAACAGAAATAAGTGTCGAACAACATAAAAATAAGGAACAGTAGTGAAATTGAGTTTTTGTTAGATGAGATTCTAAGTTGTAGCTCTAGGTTTTTTAAGTGTATGTTTTCTTTTCTATGTAAATCAAGCAATTTTGTTAGCCACCATATTGTTAAAATTGTTGTTGACGGTGATAGAAATAGGGTGTGGAAGCATATCTTCCCTTTGTAACTAATCTTTCCCAAACCTTATTTTGATGATGACATAAGCACTAAACTCTGAAAACAAGATGTGCAGGTCTGCTATCTTTTCTGCTGGAAACAGGTTGTTCGGACGCAGTACACAGTCGAACTTTAACATTTTTCTCGAACGAACAGGAGTGTCCGATACAGATTTAGTCGGACGCATTTCAAGGTCCGAACAGACAGGCAGAAAGCAAATTTCTTAATGCTCCTCTACGGACGCATAAAATTGTCCGAACAAAGCTTATTTCGAACGTATACGGCCATCCAAAACTCAGTCCGGACGATGAAACGGACGCATGCATGACCGTCTGAACGATATCCTTCACCTAACTGCACTGAGATCGGACACTATGTCGGACGCATCATCCTTATCTCGGACGTCCGAAACCTTAACAACTAGTTTTTGTGCATTTATTATTGAGCTGTTTGCAAGTAGTTACAACCACCATTTATTGCCCCAATAAATACCTGCTCTATTGTTCTGTAAAATCTGTCTAATACATTGAATACCAGCCTTAGAAAAGAGCAATTTTAGTACAAATTGGCTATAGTGCTATGTTGTATTAGTGTGCAGTTTAGAGTGCAATTCAAAATTTTGAGTGGAGTGATAATCTTATACAAAAATGAGGTTGTGAGTAAAATTCTTGGCTCAACTAAAAGAGTTTTAGTGTGAGCAAGAATTTCCCTACTTTGTAAAGATTATTGGCTCACCAAGTGTGTGAAGCATTCTAGTGGATTAATACTTCAAGCTTGTTAGCTTGGGAGTATTGGTTGTTTAAATGCTTCTCTTCCTTTCTTCACATTCCTTAAGTTTCACTAATTCTGTCTTGACAACCAAGCACTAGAGCCTTTTATATTATTAGTTAGCTGAAAAATCTCAATAAGTTTAATCTTTCTAAAAGTATTTTTAGAAATCTAATTCACCCCCCTCTTAGTTTACTTTGGGACCGACAATTGGTATCAGAGCCTGTCTCATTTTATTGGTTAAATTGCTTTTGAGAAAAGAACTATTATGGCAACCAACAATGCTCTATTTTTTGAGGGTCAATCCATTACTAGGCTCCCTATGTTCAATGGGGCAAATTTTATTAGTTGGAGAGATAGAATGAAAATATTTTTGCAATCCATTGATATTGACTTGTGGTATGTTGTAAATGAAGGTACCATCATTGATGATCATACAAATAGAAGAAGAGAAAAGACAAGGGATGAGCTCACTCCACAAGACAAGGCAAACTTGACTTTAAATGCAAAAGCCATAAATGTGTTATATAATGCCTTGGATGCTAATGAATCAACTCGTGTCAAGGGATGCATTTCCGCTAAAGAAATTTGGGATAAATTGAAGGAAATCCAGCTGAAAGGAGTGACGATATTCGTGAGCAAAATAAATCCTTACTTGTTGCCAAGTATGAGTCCTTCAAGATGGAACCACATGAAAATATTGACAAAATGTATTGTAGGTTCAATGACATCTTTAAGGATCTTGAAGACTTGGGTAATGAGTATTCTTTGGGTGAAAAGAATAGAAAAATCTTGAATGCTCTATCCAAAGCATGGGAGGCCAAAACAATCGCTATAGAGGAGGCCAAGAATTTAAATTCTATGCCTATTGAATCACTATTCAAAAGATTGGATGATTTGAATGTTCTCTTGACAAGAAAAAGAGAAAATGTTGTTGATTTGAAAAGAAATAGAAATGTATTAATCAACAAAAATTTTATCATGTTTAAAAGGGATAACTTATGTTTTGTAAAATCAAAATCCTCTTAATATGGAAATAAAAATATTATTTGTAAATATTTCCCACAACATGGACATGTCAAAAATATGTGTTATGTCAAGACAAATGAGAAACAAATTGGAATGAAGGCCTTATGGATTAATAGCAATTTCACTAACTCTAATGGACCCAAGAAAATATGGGTCCCAAAAGTTATCAATTGATTTGTTGTGTAGGTACTTAACATCACCAACAGTGCTAAGTGATTCATAGATAGTGGATGCTCAAGACACATGACGGGTGATGCTTCTCTCTTCACGAACCTCAAATCCAAAAATAGTGGAAAAGTAACATTTGGGTATAAGAATAAAGCAAAATCAATCGGCATTGGTGATGTAGATGAAGATGTAGGTATTCAAAAGGAGCTTGAGAAGCTCACTATCCATGAAGATCATCAAGAGATCACATCAAAAAATGATGTCAACAACCATCAAGTAGATGATGAAGATGAAAAGAATGAAGATATTCCAAAAGATCTTCCAAAAGCATGGAGATTTGTCTCTAGTCACCCTCAAGACTTGATCATAGGTGATCCATCCGATGGGGTAAAAAATCGATCTCATAAACCCTTGAATAGTAAAGTTGTGCATTAATTTCTCACATTGAACCTAAACATGTAGATGATGCTTTAAATGATGAATCTTGGGTAATTTCCATGCAAGATGAACTTAGTCAGTTTGAGAAAAATAATTTAGTTGAATGACCATCAATTCATCCAGTAATTGGAACAGAATGGGTTTTTAGAAACAAAATAAATGATAAAGATGAAATCATAAAAAACAAAACTAGACATTTTGCAAAAGATTATGCTCAAGAAAAAGGTAATGACTTTGATGAAACTTTTGCACCCGTTGCTAGATTAGAGTCCATTCGCATACTTCTCGTATATGCATGTTTTAATGATTTCAAATTATTCCAAATGGATGTCAAAAGTGCCTTTTTGAATGGTTTTATTGATCAAGAAGTTTTCGTTGAACAACCTCCCGGTTTTGAAAATAAAAATTTTCCAAATCATGTTTTCAAACTCTCTAAAGCCTTATATGGTTTGAAACAAGCTCCAAGAGCCTGGTATGAAAGACTAAGTTGTGATTTTTTGATTGAAAATGGATTTAAAAGAGGTGTTGTTGATATCACTCTTTTTACCAAAACAAATTCCAATGGTTTGCTAATTGTTCAAATTTACGTTGATGATATTATTTTTGGAGCAACTAATGAAAGCTTGTGCAAAGATTTCTCACACTTGATTGAAAAAGAGTTTGAGAAGAGTATGATGGGAAAGTTACAATTCTTCCTTGGACTACAAGTTCACCAAACAAAGGAAGGGACGTTTATTACACAAATCAAGTACAAAAAGGAGCTACTCAAACGATTCAGAATGGAAGATTGCAAACAAGTCGGTCCGCCTATGTGCACCTCAACAAAATTTGATAAAGATGAAGGAGGTAATAGTGTTGATGAAAAAACTATAGAGGTATGATCAGAAGCCTACTTTATTTAAAGGCTAGCATACCAGATATTATGTTTGTTGTTTGTTTATGTGCTAGATTTCAATCCTGCCCTAAAGAATCGCACTTAATGGCTGTAAAAAGGATTTTGTAGATACTTAAAGGGCACAATGGATTTTGGTCTGTGGTATCCAAAATCATCTACATTTTATTTTATTAGTTATTCTGAAGCTAACTTTGCTGGGTGTAAAATTGATAGAAAAAGTACTAGTGATATGTGTCATTTCCTAGGTAATTGTCTTGTGTCTTGGTTTAGCAAAAACCAAAATTCTGTTTCTCTTTCTACGGCTGAAACCGAATACATTGCTGCTGGAAATTGTTGTGCCCAACTTCTGTGGATGAAACATACTTTAAAAGAATTTGGTGTTGTCTTCGATTGTGTGCCTATAAGCTGTGACAACACTAGTGCAATTAATCTAACAAAAAATCCTGTAATGCACTCTAGAACCAAACACATTGATGTTAAGCACTATTTTATTAGAGATCTTGTTTGAAAAAAGGAAATATGTGTTGAATTTGTGTCTACTTTAGATCAACTTGCTGACATTTTTACTAAACCCTTGGCCTTAGAACGTTTTGAATCTCTCAGATATCGTTTGACTTGAGAAAAGGGATTTTAAAGTTCACATCGGCATAGTCTCTTAGTTCAGACGCACATGCTCGTCCAAACAACACCCTCTCTCAGACTCTCTCACTCGTCTGTAAACCTCCTCTCTGCCTTGGATACTTATGATCGTTCGAATTTTCCTCAAGTTCTTCACTTTCCCACTGGAATCCTACCAGACGCTCCCCATCGTCTGATAGAATATCGGATGCACTAGCTCTTCATTTCGGCCGTCCGTTCATCAGATTTTGGATGCACACAAATCTTTCGAACGTCCGAACTGTCCCTCTGCTCGATTAAAACAGTCCATTTTCCCCCTTTCGGACTCACTCTAAGCCCCGAACCCTTCCTTGGTGAAATTTTTCCCCTCAAAATTCCTCCAACTTCTTCCTTTTCTCAACAAATTGATTGGGGAATCTTCATTCCCAAATTGTTCATTACCATTATTGCACTTAATTTCATCAATCTACCATCAAATTTCATCAAATTTCCACCAACTTCCCAAAAATTGGGCAATTTTTTTTATACCTTCCATTCATAATGGTTAGATCTCGTGGAGGCTCTTCAACAGCAACTCGTGGACGTAAATCAAAAGGAAAAGCTCCAGTGCAAGAGGAATCATCTGCTAATCCTCAAGCTTCAACAAATCCACCCCTACCAAAGTTCATCGATGCCAAGGCATCCGAACGGTATACATCTCTTCTTAGTAAATCTATAATAGTTCAAAGACCTACTTCTCAAAGTCTTTTCAATGAATTTAATCTTCCCAATGTCAAATCTTGTTTTCGAAAACAAAATTGGGGTCACTTATTTCACAGAGACTTACCCGTTTATCATGACATGGTGCTACAATTCACAGCCAATCTTAGGAAAGGTTCCACTGTTCGCACATTAGTTTCTCATGTGAACAGCACAAATCTTGAAATTTCCTCCAGCATCATCAATGCTATTTTTGAATGTGAAGTCTCATCCCCAAATGAATTTTCTTACTTCTTTTCTTCAGATATATGGCCCACACTTTCTTGATACTCGATTTGATATTGACGAGGTCAGAGCAATTTTTAACATCAATTTCAAACAAGCCTCAGAAACCAAGACTACATTGCTCACTCCTGAAATGAATATTCTATACACTCTTGTCACAAATTTACTGTTACCAATAGATGGGCATCGCACCGAGCCCGAAAAAAATGCAGCTTTACCTGTTTTACTGTGTTTTCAAAGGGATTCCTCTTGACTTTGGGTATCTTTTTTGTTCCCTGTGGGAACTCTTTCTTACTGATACCCGCCGAAACATTCCTTTCGGAAAATTTTTTGCCAAAATATTTGATTTTCTTGAAGTACCTTTCAGCGGAAACAAACAATTTCCTCCCTACTTCAACAAAACCTACATTGAGCGGAAAGGCTTCCGTTATTTTAATGATCAATGGTTAACTAAAGTTGCCTTTGATATTGAACGATTAAAATCGAAAGCCTCTACCTCTGGTTTGGCACTTCCCCATTCCTCTCCTCCTCAAACATCTCCACCAGGAATCCATGAACCTCGTCCTTCTTCCTCTGAACCTTTACTTTCACAAATTTGCATCCTTCTTAGTTCTTTGAGCACTCAGGTGAGCTCCTTTCAACGTCACACTAATCGCAAGTTAAAGCAACTTGAAACTCATCAGATGATCCTCCAAGAGGCACTCAGCTTAGGCATGTCTGCTTTAGCTCAGGTTCAATTTGCCAATATTCAATAACAATATCCACTCGACTCTTCTACCGAAAGTGATGACAATGCCAAAGAAGAGGATCATGAGGGCAACAACGAGGACATTGATAATCAAGGTGCTGCTGATGATGATGAAGGCGATGATGAGGATATTGACGATACATTCAATTTTATCATGGAACGACCCGATGACGGATATGACGATAGTGAAGCTACTGATGATGATGCCCCTTCCAAACAGTGCAAGATCGAAAATCTCTCTAAGAAGAAAAATGACTTGACTTAGATTCTCTGTTAATTCATTAATAAGTATTTTGGTGATGTGAATATGCACTTTCTCAGGGGGGAGCTTTGTTTGATGATGTCAAACGGGGGAGTTGGAATCAAAATTATGCAAAATTATTGGTTGTGCTATCTGTTGATGCTAATGCAAAATTGTTGGTTGTGCCATTACTCATATCTGTTGATTTTACATGTTGGTTATTCTATGACTATTTTCCATCATCAAAGAGAGGAGATTGATGTTTCCCAAACCTTATTTTGATGATGACATAAGCACTAAACTCTGAAAACAAGTTGTGCAGGTCTGCTATCTTTTCTGCTGGAAACAGGTTGTTCAGACGCAATACAAACTATGTCATTTTTCTAGGATGAACAAGAGTGTCTGATACAGATTCACTCAGACACATTTCGCCGTCCGAACAGACAGGCAGAAAGTAAATTTCTTAATGCTCCTCTACGCACGCATACAACTGTCCAAACAAAGCTTTCTTCGGATGTATATGACCATCCGAAACACAATCCGGACGATGAAATAGACGCATGCACGGCCATCCGAACGATAAGATGTGTATTTCCTTCACCAACTGCACTGAGATCGGACTCTGTGTCGGACGCATCATCCTTATCTCGGACGTCTGAAACCTTAACGGCTAATTTTTGTGCATTTATTATTGACCCGTTTGGAAGTAGTTACAACCGCCATTTATTGCCCCTATAAATACCTACTCTATTGTTCTGTAAAATCTATCTAATACATTGAATACAAGCCTTAGAAAAGGGCAATTTTAGTACAAATTAGCTATAGTGCTATATTGTATTAGTGTGCAGCTTAGAGTGCAATTCAAAATTTTGAGTGGAGTGATAATCTTGTACAAAAGTGAGGTTGTGAGTAAAATTCTTGCCTCAACTAAAAGAGTTTTAGTGGAGCAAGAATTTCCCGACTTTGTAAAGATTATTGGCTCACCAAGTGTGTGAAGCATTCTAGTGGATTAATACTTCAAGCTTGTTAGCTTGGGATTGTTGGTTGTTTAATTTTCTCTCTTACTTTCTTCACATTCCTTAAGTTTTATTGATTCTAAGAAATAAAGTAGTCTTTATTATATTATTCGTTAATTGAAAAATCTCAATAACTTTAATCTTTCTAAAAGTATTTTTAGAAACCTAATTCACCCCCCCCTAGGTTGCTTTGGGAGCAACAGTAACCATTAGAATTTGTACAATCTCATATTGAACAGTTTTTCAGTTAAATTACAAATTTTTGATGATGATATTAAAGTGGTTTCCATTCTGAAAAAAGTGATAAACCTAGAAAAGCAACTGGTTTAATCGATCACATGGTAAGATGAATTTTGGAGAAAAAACATGGAAAAAATCCTCGATCCTATGGTTAGAAAACACTTCCATTGATTTATGAGGAAGGTGTAAGATCCATATATGCTTCTCAGTAAGTGCAATAACCTAAATAATTTGAGTGGTTGGACTTTCTTAATATGGGAACAATTTTGTTCATATTTCGGGAGAAACTTTGTTCTGAAAAGCTCTTATCAAGTGATATATAATGTGGTATCCCAAAATCAATGAGATTTTGGCAATTGTTCGATTGATTTGGATGCATCACAAAAAATAAAGAAATCTCAATGATTTGGGGATACCAACATCACTTGTCATTTAATAAAACCTTTCCATCATAAAGTTTCTCCCAATCTCAAGTACATCACATGTACTTGGTAAGACCTCAATGTGTCTTTAGGCACTGGAGCAAGGAGTCTCAACAGCGTTGCGTACTAATCTCTACTATTATATATATGCGAGTTGTTTTTCCTAATTTTTTTCTCTCCCTTTTTTTGGGATGCCTCAAATACCCATCTTTAATGAAATATAATTTTCAATTCCTAATAGCAGTATTTAAGATAACTCGGTTGTACTTCATTAAAAATATTTTTGGCATGAAACTGTGTAATTAAGGACATTTAGACGTGACTAAATAAAGAGAAAAAGATAATAATTTATTTACGATAGGATTGTAAGACTAAAAATACATGGTAGTATCTTAAAAAATAAGTATAATACAAGAAGAGTAATTTAATTATGTTTTCCTATTGGGAATTAGTAAAATATATTTCATTAAAAGTGAGCATTTTAGGCATCACACCAAAAAAGAAATACTTAAATATATTTTCCTAATGAGAATTGAAAAATATATTTCATTAAGAGCAGGTATTTTAGACTCATCCTGAGCAAAACAAAACAAATAGTAAGAAAAACACATTAACTTCTTTCAATGTATCAATAATCGTACAAAATAAGCATTACACACAAGAAAAATGATCAAACATTTATATACGAAAATTTTGACATTAATCCAAAATCATCATGAAAGTGCTAATATATCCACTCATAAAGATGGAACAAGAGTAGATATCACTCATCTTACCAATCATATAAAAACCTATATTATCCAAAAGCTTAGCACGTGACATCCGAGTTGTAAAAAATTCACACACAATACTTACTAGTATAAATTAACTCAAACCAAGGACAAATAGGACTTTTCATGCAAAATGACCACTAGTGCTATGTTCATATTATTCTTGGCTCTTCTTGTATTTTTATGCTCTTGTCTTGCTTTTATATCTATGTTCACATTATTCTTGGCTCTTCTTGTATTTTTATTCATGTCATGCTTTTATATTTCCTTGTCATTTATCTTATTAAGCATAAGTAGCTAAATCTCTAAGTGATTGGGCTAGGGATACATAACTTCTATGTTTGTATGGACGACTCAAAGTGAATGACTTTAAACTGGTGGTATTTTGAGCAGTAGTAAATGGTTAATTAGCTTGGTAAGAGGGAAAGGATTCTCCTTTGAACCATTTTTGTGCAGTTAACACAACAAACGAGTGTTGAATGTTAATTCCTAGAATAGTTTACTACTTGTCTGGGATGGTTAGCAGTCGGGCTAAGATATTAGCTTTCCTAGTTGATTCCTAGAATTCCACAATGAAAATTAGATTAGAACCACGAGCTTAACCAAGGGATTGGTTCACTTTGCGAGGGAATCCTTATTTGAACCCATTGATTGATCATCCACTAGAATAATTCGCCTAGTTGAAGGAAATAAGAACACATGTTCATAGCCCGATCCCTATTTTCTTCCTGTTGATAATATAGTTAATTATTTTTCTTGTTCACTTATTGGTGTTATTTTCTTACTTTAGGATACACTTCAAATTAGTCATCCAAATAGTGCAATTGTCCCTCGAATCCTAGTATTAGTTATTGCAATCCTCGTGAGAACAATCTCCTTACCACTTACTACATGTCTTCCCCATATACTAGCGGGCGTAGGATTGTAGTCTATGTGTGTTAAGAGGTTTTCATTTATTGGAGTGTGAATTAGCAAATTAAAGCACTTAGAAAACATGCATCAATAGTGTATGTCAGCATTAGAAGGCATTAAGCTTGTGTCTAAGGCAAGGAACAAGGGCTCCCAATAGTGATTACCAGATCTAAGAATCTAGCCTTTGCATTCATTAAGAGAGAGTGCAGAGCCAAATTCAAAATTGGAAAGGGAAACTTCTAAGTTTGGCTAGTAAGGAGGCGCTGTTAAATTCAGTGGCAATGGTGTATATATATACCACACTTAGCCTGTGATCGTCCTCGATCAAACATAAAATTAAAACACTTATGCATAACAAAATTCCACTCAATATATTTCTTCAAATATCCACATAAATAATCAATAATCAATTTACCAATCATAGTAGTATAAGAATCCAAGAGCTCAAATGCTAATAAAAATCGAAACATGAAATTCGTGTGTATGTGTATATAGCCATTCAAAAACTTAGATTTGAAAATATCTGGATTAAATCATGAATACCCGCAAAAGTTTTTCTAAACACCCATAGTTCACTCTTCTTACACCTCTCCACTAGTCTAGACAACCGATTTAGTTTAAATTTAGGTAGGACTTTCAGCTCGAACTATAAGTTATGATATTAGTTAGCCAAAGAAGGGAGAAGATATAACAAATAACAACAAGAACTTTATAATAATAGTGGCCAGCATTAAAATAAAACTTCTCTTCGAAGGCGAAATATCATGTATCCACAACTCCACACTTGAGTAACAAAGTGCACCCATGAAAAATTCCGAACAACCAACAAGCAATAAGTCCCCCTTTCTCGAATTCGCCAAACATGCCAACTTCTTCCAAACATATATCATCACATCATTATTTTAGTTTTTTTATGTCCACTCATAGTTCGGGTACCAGTGGTAGGCACTACCTACTACATACAAAACATCCAAGTACTAGAGGTAGGCACTACCTACAAATATAGGTACCAGAGATAGGCACTACCTGTAAATATCAAAAATACGTAGGTACCAATGATGGACACTACCTGCAAATATAAAACTTCCATATTCATTTCATTTTTTTTTCAACAATTTTTTTCCAATACCCCATTTCGCTGCAAAAATGTACATCACTCAGTTCTCACAAACTTCCATCCTTATATCCCCTTAACATATAACGTGCACCATAAAGCTCTTAAAGGGATAACTTAGGATCAAACAATTAAAAGAAACATTAAGCTCAATAAGGGTAGGCAAATTGAGTTTAAGTGAAAAAAGGTGAATGATGTTTCTCTTCACAAGACTAAGGTTCAAACAAGGCACTGAGAAATAAATTGTTAAAATGGTTGGCTAGCATGGTTTAACAAACAAAGAAGGCACTGCCTTCATATTTAAACTAAATCGGGACGTCTAAGAATTCACTTGGAAAATGTAATAAAGTGAGTATTTGGGATGCAACATAATTGAGTCTACATAAATTTCTCTAAATATTCCAAATCAAAAATTAATGTATGGCTTAGTGCTCAAAATCTTAAAAATCATGAATGGAAAATATTAACACCTACTACTCATTCATGCATGGTTCAATTAATGATTCATTAGGTAGAAAAATGGGGAAATATGTTAAGCAAAAACTTTCAAAAAAATTAAAAAATGGTCAATTAATTTTTAAAAATTTCGACAAGCTCTTAGATCAAAAGAAAAGTTAAAATATTGCAGCAAAATTGAGCAAAATATACCAAACAACTTAAAAATTCAAATAACTCCCCCACCCCGCACTAAAAATTTCAAGCACTGTCCTTAATGCAAAAATAAAAGCAGAAAATGGGAATAAGAAAAGTTTCGTTGGATTTAATTCGTATTTGGAGTAGTATCCACTATAAATATCCCCTTGTTGTGAATGAAAGCTAGAATAACACTAAACAAAACAAAACAAAACAAAACAAATAATTCCCTTGAGACAATAAGAAAAACTAGAAAATTGTAGAAAATAATCCTACTATACTCAGGAAAAAACTTACTCCTTTAAGAGAATACGTGACAAAAAGAAAAGAAAACACCATGACAAAAATGAAATCTAAAATGTCTAACTAGTAAAAACAACTAAAATGTCCAAGAAATCAACTGGAAAATTAAAAGATCAACAAAATGGGCCTAAACATAGGGCATTAAACATATAAAAGCTCATGGAGCATTTGGCCCCAAATCTTGCGGGAAAGGAGGAAAAGGTGAAAATGTGGATGGGTTCTCTCCCCGTTCCCTTTCGAAGAACAATTTTATCAGTTTAAATTATTCAATTAAGTTAATTTCCACACTAACAAAACTATGCTAACCCCAAAAATAAAATAAACAAAAATAAGACTTCAAGAATAAATGAACAGAGTAAAATTTAAATAGACATGGGTTGCCTCCATGTAGCGCCTTTGTTTACTGTTGTTGGCTCGACTTTGAACAAGACGGGTCAGAATAACCATTTCTATACCAGAGGAAAGAGAGCTAAATAATTGCTAATGGTCGTGCATAGGCACTCTCCTTGAAATCGCTTGCCATACACCTATTCTTAATCTCCTTCTTGACTCCATCGGTTATAAACTCAACCTGTCCCATTGTCATCTATGTAAACCAGTTTAACCTCATCCTCATGACCCTTAAGAGACTCGAGGATATCGAATTCTTTACGAGCCACTTTTGGTCTTCAACTCTTAAGGTCGATCCATAAAGAATGTACTGTATAATGGCACCACAATACAATCCCTATTAAGGGCCAAGTGGTAATCCTTCAGAGTTGTTAGAATAGAATGATCTTGTGTTTCCTCCATAGCTAAGTCTAAAACCATGATTGGCTCTTGCTCTGGAAGGTCTTGAGGCATTGAAATCAGAGGCGAAGGACTAGAGTCTTAATCTTGTCATCTACTAATCCCGTCACTAGTTCTTACTCTTTTTCTTCATCTTCTCCAACCTTAGTCACTTGAGATTCTAGTCTACATATGAAAGAATTTAGTTGGCTTAGTTGATGCTCTAAGCTTTGCAGACTGGCTCTTGTCCCCTCTTGAAATTGCAAAGTATTAGCAGCTAAAGAATTAATTAATTCTTCCAAAGACTTACTAGTTTGGGGATAAGGTTGTTGTGGTGGAACTGGTTCTATATAGTGAAAATCTTGTGATGGATAACCAAATTCAATATAATCTATCCATCCTTGATTGCACTTATACGTGTATGGGTCATACCAAGGTTGTGGTGGTAATTGCTGGATAATGAAATCGGAACAATAAAACTCAAGTGAATTGGTAACCATGATGGATATATTTCTTATCCATGCACAGTGACTCAAAAAGAGATAAAGTAATAAGTATACACAGTTAAATACAAAAATTTAAAGCACAAAAATAAATTAAACTTTTCCCCGACAATGGCGCCAAAATTTTGGTAGAAATGCTAAATTGAAATGCTGTCACAAGCACCCAAAATTAAACAACTCTCAATAATAGTACAGTAGTGGTGAATCAAATTTGTCCCATAGAGAATAGAGTTTATTCTTGTGCTAAACTAAAAAATGGGGGGTTTTTGAATACTTTTGAACTAAAAACTAAAACAATAAAATAACTAAAGATAATTCAGTTAAGAAAAATCTTGGTTTTGGTCATATCCAAAATGGAAATTTTACTAGTCTATCATTGACACAAAAGATAATTCTATTTCCATACCAAGCACTAATTGAAAAATTAACCCGAATTCCAATTCAAAGTTGATTCTTATTTCTTTCTAAAGTTGGCTAATTTTCAACACGCGATCTAATTAACCCTAATTATTACTTTAATCCAGACACGCACCTGAAAGATTAATTAATAGAAGCATTCAATTCAACAAGAACAATTAGGCTAATTAAACATAAAAGACACGGTTATGCCAATTAGTTGATTATTTTCCCTAAATTCAATTACACTAATTGAGCAATTACCAAACTTAGTTGCTTCACAGATTAAATTAAGCACACGTGGTTAAAACAATCTGGCATAGATTAATTGCCAGTAACTAAATTATTCTGCACTGGATTACAGTTAAAAAGAACAACCATGAAATTAATTACAAAAAAATAATCCATACTTGATACGAAATTGAATAAATTCAAGAACAAAAAGTCTGAAAACATAGTAGAATTGACCATGGCTTCAAATCCCTCTACCAAGAAAAAGGGTTAAGGCACAAAATGGCTTGAAAGAATAAAGAAGAATTTTCTCTGCTGAAAACCCTAGTTAAAACTAGAAAATAAAGTGTCAACTCTCTTCTAATCACCCTACTTAGGGTATTTATGATGAATACTAGGGTTACAATCATTGTGACTAAGGATAAGAACGTAAAGTTGGCTGAAAAATAGTCCAATCGAGCAAAGAAATATGCAAAAAATCCAAAAATACGCAACACTACTATTTCGGACGCACATGCAATGTTTATTCAGAGCTGTAAATTTATCTTCTGGTCACAGCGCAGATGCGCTGCACAACCCCGGTGCAAATGCGTTGGGCTTCAACTTAGGCATCAATTTTGACCTTGATGCTTTTGGAATTTGGAAAAAATCAGCATGAAAATTATATCTCTATGTCTTATCTTTCCAAAACATCTTAAATCACCTCAATTGGAGCTCATATAAAAAAGTTATGCTCAATCCACCAAACTATGTCAGAATCGCTCCTCGCCGGTGCATATTTTCCAACTTTGCAATTTTGAACAAGATGCCTATAGAATACTGGAAAACTCAATAACATGAAAGTTCTAGAAATCATCAATATCTTTCTAAATCTTCCAAAATCATCTCAATCGGAGCTTGAACTCAAAAGTTATATTTGAAATACAATAATAGCATTCAAAATGGCTTCATACTCGTCCATGCTCCGCCTTTAGAATTTTCTTTTATATTTTTCGTCTTTAGCCGTTTTTCACTTCAACTCTACAAAAAATAAGAATAACCAAATTAAGCTCAACAATAACTCAAATCTTGCTAACAACCCATAAAAATGGGGTAAATGATACACAAAATATAGCACAATTATGAACTTATCAATGCAATGTCTTGTTTTAAATTATCAAAAATGTTAGGATATCTGCTTCTTGATGCCCAATTACTGGTTGGGGGAAATTGATTCTAAAGAGAAAATTCATTGGATCAAGTAGGAAAATCTTACTAAAAAGAAGGCAACAGGGGTCTTGGGTTTTAAGGACATTCAACCTTTCAATAGTGCTCTTCTAGCTAAACATATTTGGAGGTTAATCACCAAACCATATCTGTTGTTGCTAAAGTGTTGAAAGTAAAGTACTTCCACAGCGAATCTATTTTTGCAAATGTTGTCCCTAAAATAGCTAGCTATCTTGGTCCTGCACAAAGTGTTATGGGGGCTAGAAAAGTGGTGGAAAGTGGGAATTTAAGAAAGTGGGAAATGGTAAAACTATGAATATTTAGCTTGGCAGATAGTTACCTAAAGTAGAGGAAGGTAGAGTGAGAACTAAAAAACAAGAAAACCGTGTGCTAGAAAAGGTGATGGAATTTTTGAAGGATGATCAATGATATAAGGATCTAATCTAAAAAATTGCTAGCAAAGATAAAGGTTGCTGTATCACCAGAATTCTGTTCAACAAAAAACAAACAAAGGACAAGCTAATATGGATAAACACCAAGTCTGGGGACTTAACTGTACAGTCTACTTATGATCTAATCATTCAGAAAAACTTTAACTAGCAGAAAGGAAGATCAGGGATAGCAGAGGTAAGTAGAGTTGCTCAGAGGCACAAAATATTGAAGTTCATTTGGGGTTTTAAACATAGAATGCAAGATTAAACATTTCTTGTGAAAGTGTCTTAAGAACATTTTGCACTGTCAATGAAATTCTGAACAAAAGAATTCAAAAAAGAGATGCATTATATAGTGCTTTTTGGTGAAGGGGTAGAGACAGTGGAACATGTACTGTATATTGTGATATATACCAAGAAGTTTGAAGAAAAGCTCCCATACAATGTGAAAGGATTAGTTCTGCTAGAGGCTGTCTTTGGGACTGGATAGATATACTTAGAGAGGCTACTAAAGGGTGGAAGGTAAGGAAATAGTAGAGTTGACTATTTATTTGTTGGGGTAGATTTGGAAAATAGAAATAAAAAGTTTTTTTGAATATACTCAGTTGGAGGAGAGATATATTATGCAAAATGTACCGTAAGAATAGCTAAAATTTTACGGCAGTAGTAAGTTAGTTGAGAATGGAAACACTTGCAAATTCAAGGAACTGGCGTTCTCAGGCTTTCTATCTCAACCCTGTTAGAAGCTCATCAGAGTAGAGGGAGTATTGACATTGTGGCTAAGGATTATGCAGGTTCTATACTTTGTACCTTAGGGAAAGACGATGAACAACATCAGATCGAACAACATCTTGGAGGTCAAAGGAATCAAGTTCGCACGCCAAAAAGTCAAAGTGGAAGGCTTGGAACAGAATTGATATTCAAGTTAGCTGCAAGAATATTATGGAAAATCTTGCCGTTAGTTCGAATAAGGAAAGTGAAATTGAGTTTTTGTTGGATGAGATTCTAAGTTGCTGCTCCAGGTTTTTTAAGTGTTTCTTTTCTTTTTTGTGTAAATTAGACAATGTTGTTAGCCATCATATTACTAAAATCATTTTTGATAGTGATAGAAATAGGGTGTGGAAGCTAATCTTCCCATAGTAACTATTAGAGTTAGTACAAGCTGATATTGGACAGTTGTTCAGTTAAATTAGAAATTTTTTTATGATGATGCAAAAGTAGTTTTCATTTTGAAAAAAAAAGTGATAAACTTAGAAACCCAACTGGTTTAACCGATCACCTGGTAAGATTAATTTTGGAGAAAAGACATGGAATACAATCCTCGATCCTATGGTTAGAAAACACTTCCATTCATATATGAGGAAGGTGTAAGATCCATATATGCTTCTCCGTAAGTGCAATAACCTAAATAATTTAAGTGATTGGACTTTCCTAATATGGGAACAATTTTGTTCATATTTGGGGAGAAACTTTATTCTGAAAAGGTCTTATCCGGTAGTATATAATGTGGTATCTCCAAATCAATGAGATTCTGACAATTGTTTGATATTTGGATCCATCACTAAAAATAAAGAAATCTCAATGATTTAGGGATACCAACATCACTTGACATTTAATAAAACCTTTGCATAATAAAGTTTTTCCCAATCTCAAGTGCATCACATGTACTTGGTAAGACTTCAATGTGTCTTTAGGCACAGGAGTAAGTAGTCTCAACAGCGTTGCATACTAATCTGTACTATTATATATATGTGAGTTGTTTCTCCCCTTTTTGTGATACCTAAAATACCCACTCTTAATAAAATATAATTTCAATTCTTCCCAATAGAAAACATATTTAAGTGTTTCTCCCTTTCTGTAATGTCTAAAATACTCGCCCTTAATGAAATATAATTTTCATATTCTGTATTAGAAAACATATTTAAGTATTTCTGCTTTTTCGTGATACCTAAAATACTCAGCTTTAATGAAACATATTTTCAAATTTCCAATAGGAAAATATAATTAAATTACTCATCTTGTATTCTACTTATTTTTATCTTTACTACCATCTGTTTTGTAGTCTTACAATCCTATCCTAAATGAATTATTATCTCTTTCTCTTTATTTAGTCATGCCTAAATGCCCTTAATTACAAGTTTGATGCCTAAAATATTTTTAATGAAGTACAACTGACTTTTCTTAAATACTCCTATTTAAGTGTTTCTCCCCTTTTTTTTTTTTGTAAGGCCATAAATATCCGCCTTTAATGAAATATAATTTTCAATTCTCAATAAGAGACATAATTAAATGAATTACTCTTTCTACTGCGTATCTTCTTTTTTTGTGATGCGTAAAATACCCGTTCTTAGTGAAATATAATTCCCAATAAGAGACAATAATTAAATTACTCCTCATTTATTCCAACTATAGGTATTCTACTACTTTATTCTCCTTTTATTTGTCATGTCTAATATACCCTTAATTATATAATTTAATGCCAACATGTCCATAATGAAGTATAATTGACCTATCTAAAATAATGCTCATTTAATCCTACTCGATATACTTTACTAATTTTTCTCTTTTTTTTCATACCTAATATACCAATAATTAAATAATTTCATTACTAACATGTCCAAAATGTAGAATAATTGACATATCTAAAATGCTCCCTATTTAATATAACAAGACTACTTATTTTTATAATACAACTATTTATTTATTACATATATTAGTGATAATAACTTTGCCGAAAGAATTCAACTCCACCAAACATTTCACAGAAAAGAAACTAAAGAACATGAAATGTATCTAATAAATTTTATGCATTCTGTTTGAATTTATTTGGTTTGTAATTCAATAACATATCTTTTTAATATTAAAGTTTCACTCCAATTTAAAATCCACAAAATTAATAATCATATGCCAATTAAAATTTTAAAATTTAATATCAATGTATTGTTCCAACATTGGAAATTATAGTGCAAGTTGTTATAGTATTTGATAATGCAACAAAGAAATATTGGTTTAGACTAACAAAGAAATAAATTTCAACTCATGATAAGATGCATGCCTAAAATATTCTTATCGTTGCTTTTTTTATTCCTATTATGCAATTGGGGCTTAATGGCAGAAATAAATCAATTTTGATAGTCCTTTGTGGCTCTAGTGGCAACTAGACTAACGCGTTCTTGCTTCAATAGAAACTCATATCGAAATTCACTATGAATCTTTAGGGACTTATTATAAGACTTATGGACACTATCTAATAGTAAGATGTATAAAAAAATTATTTTTCTATACATTCGAACCACTGTTGGTCATATTTCTCTTTATTGAGAAATTGAAGAAGCTATACTGGGGGTTTTCTCATGCCTATTCATATGGTATCTAGTAATTCTATGATACCAGTGGGAATTTAGGTCTCCCTGGTTCTGCTAGGATTATAGTTTTGGAATTTCTATGCGAATCAAGATCCAAAAAAGAAAGGTTTTCAATCACTAACCGTAACCCATTGTCGAATCCTACTCAACAAAATATGGAAGTACTTATGGTAGAACGGGGCCATCTAGTCTATCACACTAAAGCAATAGACGAAATTGTCATGCAATGACTTACTATAAAAATTAATAGATCACTTAGGAAGGGCATATACATCACACATCCTGGTAGGTGACTATGTTGTAGCAGGCACCCAAAATTAAACAAACTCTCAATATTTATGTAGTAGTGGTAAGTCCAAGTCATCCCACAGAGAAAAGAGTCTATTCTTGCACACGAAAGAACATTGAATACTTTTAATCTATAAACTAAGGCAAGAAAGTAAATTGAAGAGAATTCAATTTAAGAAGAATCTTTGTTACGGTCATATCCACCATTACAATTTTACTAGTTGATCCTTGACACTAAGGATAATTTAATTTTTACAACAAGCACTAATTGAAAAGTTAACCCGAATTCCAATTCAAAGTTGATTCTTATTTCTTTCTAAAGTTGGCTAATTTTCAACACGCGATCCAATTAACCCTAACTATTAATTTAACCCAGACAAGCCCCAAAAATTAATTAACAGAGGCATTAAAATCAACAAGAACAATGTGACTAATTAAACAAAAGCACACACGGTTATGCCAATTAGTTGATTGTTTTCCCCAAATTTAATAATGCTAATTGAGCCATTATCAAACTTAGTTGCTTCACATATTGAATTAAGCACAAGCTGTTAAAACAATCTAACTATAGATTAATCCCAATAACTTAACATTATGTAGCAAGTTAAAAAGAACAATCATGAAATTAATCACAGAAAAATAATCAATAATTGATATAAAAGTGAATAAGTTCAAGATCCAAAGGTCGCACAACTAGGGTGATAATCTATAGTAGAATTAACCATGGCTTCAATTTTCTCGACCAAGAAAAAGGCTTCGGCACTAAGTGCCATGGAAGAATAAACAAGAATTTTCTACTGAAAAACCTAGCTAAAACAAGGAATAAAAGTGTTCACTTCCTTCTAATCACCCTACATGGGGTATTTATAAATAAATACTGGGATTACAATTCCTATCCTAGGATAAAAATGTTAAATCAGTTGAAAAAAATCCAACTGGACGAAGAAATCTACCGAAAATAAAAAAATCATGCAACTCCACTGTGTCAGGCACACGTGCGCTCCCTGATCTTCATGCATAGGTGCGCCCAATCAATTTTGGAACTTTACTCTCAAGACACGGAGCACGTGCACCGCTCAACCCTAGTCCATGTGCGCTGGACCTTCATACTGCATTTCACCTGCACCTTCGATTTTGACCTTGATGCTCTTAGAATTTGGCAAAGTGTAAAACATGAAAGTTGTAACTCTCCTTCTTAGCTTTCCAACACATCCTTTCATATAGAATCAAATTTATTGGACGTTGGACTTGAAAGTTATGCTTAAAATACAAAACAGCATCCATAATGGCTCCATACTCGTGCACTTTTCGCCCTTGGAATTTTCTTTCACCTTTTCTATGTTTTTCAGCTCTTTTTCACTTTAATCCTGCAAAAACTAAGAATAACCAAATTAAGCTCATAACTCAAATTTTGCTTACAACACATAAAAATATGGTAAATGACACATAAAATATAGCACAGTTATGAACTTATCAGATTACCCCACACTTAGCCTTTGATCGTCCTCAAGCAAACATAAAATTAAAAAACTTAAGAATAACAAAATTCCACTCAAAACATTCCCCCGAATATCCACATAAATAATCAATAATCAATCCACCAATCGGAGTAGTCTAAGAGCCCAAGAGCTCAAATGCTAATAGAAACCAAAACATGAAATTCGTGTGTACTTGTGCATAGCCATTCAAAAAATTTAGATTTGGAAATATTTAAATTAAATCATATCACAAAACCCTCAAAATTTTTCTAAACACCCATAGCTCACTAATCTTACACCCTTTTACCAATCTGGACAACCGATTCAATTTAAATTAGGTAGGACTTTTTTTTTAGGTTCGAAATATAGGTTCGGATATTAGTTTAGCCAAAGAAGGGAAAGGATATAACAAATACATACAACAGCTTTATAGTAATAGTGGCCACACATTACAATAAAACTTCTCTTCACATGCGAAACATCATATATCCATAACCCCACACTTGAGTAACCAACACACATGAAAAATTCTGAACAATAGATAAGCATATAAGTCCCTCTTCCTTGAATTGGCCAAACATGCCAACCTCCCTTCGAACATATATACATCACATTATTATTTTAGTATTTATGTCTGTTCACAGTACCGGTACTAGTGGTAAGCACTACCCACAACGTATAAATATATACAGATACCAGAGATGGCACTACCTAAACATACAGATACCAGAGATAGGCACTACCTGTATGCATCAAAAAGATAGACACTCTCATTATTATTATTTTTTTTATTCTTCAACAAATTTTTGTTTTCAATACCCTATTTTACTGCATAAATGTACGCCACCTCCTTATCACAATCTTCTACCCTTATATCCCCTTAACATATAATGTGCACCATAAAGCAATTAAAGGGAAAACTTAGGATAAAATAATTAAAAGAAATATTAGGCTAAATAAGAGTAGGTAAACCGAGTTTAAATGAAAGAGGGTGAATGTTAGAAATAAATTGTTAAAATGGTTGGCTAGAAAGACTCAACAAACAAAGAAGGCACTACCCTCATCTTTAAACTAAATCAGGTCATCTAAAAATTTGCTTCAAAAATTTAATAAAATACGTTTTTGGGACATAACATAATTGAGTCTACATAAATTTCTCTAAATGTCACAAATCAAAAATTAATGTATGGCTTAGAGCTCAAAAATATTGAAAATCATGAATGAAAAATATTAACACTGACTACTCATTCATGCATGGTACGACTAAAGCTTTATTATGCAATCACTTAATCCCCAAAAAAAAAAAAAAATTCCAAAAATTTTGACAAGCTCTCATATCAAAAGAAAATCAAAATATTGTAGCGAAATTGAGCAAAATACACCAAAAAACTTTAAAAAATCCAAATAACTCCCCCACACCACACATAAAAATAACCATTGTCCTCAATGCAAAAATAAAAGCATAAAATGGGAAAAAGAAAAACTTCTCTAGATTGAATTCGTGTTTGGAGCAATATCCGCTATAAATATCCTCTTGTCGTGAATGAAAACTGGAGTAACATAGAACAAAACTGCACAAATAATTCCCTTGAGACAATAAGAAAAAAAGAATACTGTAGAAAAGGATCCTACAATAATCAGGAAAAAACTTACTCCCTTAAGGGAATACACGACAAAAAATCAAGGGAAACACCATGACGAAAATAAAACCTAAAATGTCTAATCAATAAAAACAACTAAAATGTTCAAGAAATCAACTTGCAAAATTAAAAGTTCAATTGCAAAATGGCCCTAAACATAGGGCATTAAACATATAAAAGCTCAAGGAGCATTCGGTCCCAAATTCTGCGGGAATGGAGGCGGAAATGTCAATGGATCCTCTCTCCACTTCCTCACCAACTAACGAGCCTCCATCATACTAGATAAATGTGTCAAATCATTGACTCATCCACTATTGTCCCTCCAAGATTTGCTGTATAAGAAGCACTTCTTGAGTATGCTGTGGCACAGGCACAAGCTCATCCTCTAAATCAATTGCTTCATCTACTTGTGATGTAGAGGCATGGGAGTGAGTGCATCAAATCGGGGCTCTCATACCCTCCACGGAAATCAATTTTGCAGGCTTAAGTTTGTTGGCCCCAAAGCATCCTAAGAGGGTGGGTGAATTAGGTTTCTTAAAAATTATTTAGCAAAATAATTACTAATAAAATCTTTTAAACTATGAAATGGATAAAAAGACAATAAAGCTTAGGAAATATAAAAAGGTAAAGAGAGAAATTAAACAAGCAACATTGAGAGCTTCCAAGCTACCAAGCTTGAAGTTTTAATCCACTAGAATGCTTCACAAAATTGGCGAGTCAATAATCTTCTAATGTACACAAAGTAGGACAATCCATTCTCACACTAATTTACGTTAGTTGAGCCAAGGATTTTACTCTTAACCTCACATTAGTACAAGATTATCACTCCACTCAATATTTTTGAATTGCACTTCAATGTACACACTAATACAATATTGCTCAATAGCTAATTTGCACTCAAATTACTTTTTTACTAGCCTGTATTCAATGTGTTAGATATATTTACAACCACAATAGAGCAGGTATTTATAGGAGCAATGAATTCTGGTTGTAACTACTTCTCACCGGATCAATAATAAATGCACAAAAACTAGCAGTTAAGGGTTTTGGATGTTCGATGTATTAGTTGTGCGTCCACCAAGCGTCCGATCTCAGTACAGAGTGTGTGATGAATGCCGTTCGGACGGCCGAGCATACGTCCGTTCCATCATCCGAGCTAAGTTTCACTGACAACAGTCTTGTTCGTCCGAAGCAGACTTTGATCAGACAGTTGTATGCGTCCGTTGTGAAGCTTAGAAGATTTGATTCTACCTCATCTATCGAACAGAAATATGCGTGCGAAGGATATTTCCTCGGACGCTCCTATGCGTCCGTTGCAGGTACTTGAAAAAAGTTTCCTTTCTGCCTGTCCGTTTGGATAGTGAATTGTGTCTGTGGGAGTTTGTATCGGACGTTCCTGTTCGTCCGAAAGATGTAGTATAGTTCGGATGGTGTTCTGTGTCCGAAAACCCTGTTTCTAGTAAAAAAGATAGTAGACCTGCATAGCTTCAATTCAGAGTTTAGTGCATATGTCATCATCAAAATAAGGTTTAGGAAACATCGAAGTTTTTCCTCTGAAGGATCTATCACGACACAGCTTTCCAAACATAGAGTAGTGATTAGATAGGAAAACCATAAACCATGTTACTTAATGGTGGCTAAGTAGCATATCTGCTGGCATATAAGCTGACAGATATCGATAGATTTTCTGGATGTCTAATAGCAATACAGTATAGGAGCTTGGCTTTTTTAAAGTAACATGCACAAGATGGTTGACTAGGAGTAGGCGAGAACAAAGAAACTTAAACCAGACAAACCAAGCTAGTTTATGTATAATAGCATTGAAGTGCCTGGCCATGTTTCCATTAGTTGTGTAGGTCTATTCAACGTCCCCATTACAAACAACACCTATAATCTCATTTAACTCCATGTTGGTGTCACGGGTGTCTGGCCATTCATCATTACATACTAGATTGACCTTTAAAATCATATTAATTTCATTTGTAGAGACAATCACTTCTTTGTCTCGAACATAGACCCTTGTGTCACTATAATGTTCAAAATTTGCATAGAATTCTCGCACCACTGGTATCACTACATCTATAGGTGTCGAGATGAAATGATTCCACCCACGATTGTGAATGCTAACTTAATATCAGGGACTCCGGCTAACGGTACTTGAATGCCCCTTTCTCCGATTACAACCCATTTGGAGATATCTATATCACACTTTTGTTGGGCTGCTATAGTTAAAAATTTCACTCCTCCCAACTCCCTTGGGCTGTTAAGACTCGGATGACGACGATGCACTGGCACTTTTGCCCGTTGCTGCCTTTCCCTTAATTCCTTCCATAATTTGCATAATATTTTCTGTATTTCAGGACCAAATTGTAATTCAACTCGTTTAGCAGATTGTGTCACTAGCATATGCAATTAGGAAGAAACAATAACAAAATAAAAGAAAAGAAAAATAGAAATAAATAGCTCCAAAAATAAATCAAATCGCTCCCCGACAACGACACCAAAAATTTGGCTGTGGTGTCGCAACCACCTAAAATTAAACAAACTCTCAATATTTATGTAGTAGTGGTGAGTCCAAGTCGTCCCACAGAAACTAGAGTCTATTCTTTTGCTCAAAAGAAAAGGGTGTTTTGCATACTTTTAATCTAAAAACTAAGGCAAGAAAGTGAACCGAAGAGAAATCAATTTAAGAGGAATCTTGGTTCTATGTCTCATATCCACCATGACAAGTTTACTAGTTGATCCTTGACACCAAGGATAATTTAATTTTTATACAAAACACTAATTGAAGATTTTACCCGAATTCCAATTCAAAGTTGATTCTTGTATCTTTCTAAAGTCGGCTAATTTTTAACATGCAATCCAATTAACCCCAACCATTAATCTAACCTAGACACACGTCAAAGATTAATTAATAGAAGCATTAAAATCAACAAGAATATTTTCGTTAATTTAACATAAACACACGCGTTTATACAAATTAATTAATTATTTTCCCTAAATTTAATAATGCTAATCGAGCAATTATCAATTTTAATTGCTTCACAGAATGAATTAAGCACATGCGGATAAAATAATCTAGCTGTAGATTAATCCCAATAACTTAACATTCTGTAGCAAGTTAAAAAGAAGAATCATGAAATTAATCGGAGAAAAATAATCAATACTTGATCCAAAAGTGAATAAGTTCAAGATCTAAAGGTCTCACAACATTTAGTAGACTTAACCATGGCTTCAATTTCCTCGACCAAGAAAACGGTTTGGGCACTAAATGCCCTGGAAGAATAAACAAGAATTTTCTGCAGAAAACCCTATCTAAAACGAGGAATAAAAGTGTTGACTTCCTTCTAATCACCCTACATGGGGTATTTATAATGAATATTAGGATTACAATTCCTATCCTTGGATAAGAATATGAAATCGGTTGAAAAAGAATCCAACTAGATGAAGATATCTGCCGAAAATAAAAATCATGTAACTCCAATGTCGGGCGCATGTGCGCACTCAATCAATTCTGGAACTTTTCTCTCTGGACACGGTGACATGCGTTGCTCAACCCCAGTGCAAGTGCTCCGACCTTCATACTACATTTCACCTTCGACTTCAATTTTGACCTTGATGATCTGGGAATTTAGGAAAATGTAAAACACGAAAGTTGTAACTCTCCTTCTTAGCTTTCCATTGCATCTTCAATGAATTCAATCGAAGCTCAGACTTGACTGAAAGTTATGCTTAAAATACAAAAACAGCATCCAGAATGTCTCCATACTCGTGCACATTTCGCCCTTAGAATTTTCTTTCACCTTTTCATCTTTTTCAGCTCTTTTTCACTTTAATCCTGTAAAAACTAAGAATAACCAAATTAAGCTCAATAATAACTCAAATCTTGCTTACAAGACATAAAAGCATGGTAAATTACACATAAAATGTAGCACAAATATGAACTTATTAGTTGGGGTGTTCAAAAGTTAGTCAAGTCGAATTGTCGAGTCGAGTCAAGTCGAAAAAAAATTTAATTTGACTTGTTTGACTTTCAACTTGACTTTGACTCGAAATCAAATTACTTAAGCGACTTCTCAACTCGACATTGACTTTAACTTTCAAGTCAAACTACCGATCAAATATCGATCTACAGATTGACCAGTTTGACTAGTTTACTGGTCGTGTAAGTCGTTCGACTTTGCCGGTCAAATAAATAGAGCTATATATATATATATATATATATATATTGATATGAGGATCTACAATTATATTAATATATTTGTGTACATAATATTTTGGACATAATATTCTTAATTCTTAATAATTAAATATGTTAATAACTGATAATATTCTTAATACTTAAATATCTTTTCTTGGTATAATTGTTGGTGTTATGTACAACTTATGTAATTAAACATTAATATAAGTGTACGAATTATTAATGTAACACTTTTATTTCAATAACTAATTAAATGAATTACTAATTTCCTTTTAATACACATAAATACTACAATTAAGTAATTATATATACTTAACTATTTATTGAAATATCTATATATAATATATCTATGCATACATGTTCTTACGTTCATATATTAATATTTTACATAACCTATAATTACAATAAAATATGTTTTACATAACATCTAATTTATATATTTATACAGTTATACTGCATAACTTATTAGTATAACAATTTTACTATCAACAAGTATATTAAATACATTACTAACTTACTATTAGTATAGATAATAGTCTTGAGTTATGTAATTATATATATTCCTATATACTTATAAGATATAATTTAATAGGGGTTGGTGATTCAATAAGATTTTTCTATATGAATTGATTTTGGTAAGTGGTTCAAATTAATTTGTGGGATAATGTATTAAATTTTGGAATTAAAATATGGAATGGAAGAAGATTAAATGTTCAACTTATTTGACTTGTTAAACTCAATGGTTGAACAAGTCAAATTTAAACGACTTTGGGTTTATATGGTTTGACTTTGACTTTAAAATTTTCAAGTAAAAAGTCAAACAAGTCAAAAAGTCAAACACTAGTCGAATGAACACCCTTACATCCTAGATCAAGTAAAACTCTGAGTTTTCAACAAGCTACTGCTACATCCATTTCATTTGGAATTGATGATCTTTTAACAATACCTTCAAAAGGATGGCAAGTTCAAGATGCTGAACAACAAAGTTTGATTTTGGAAAAACACCACCATTATGAGAATGTACACGTGGTAGAAAAATATACGTCAATCCATTGAAATATGGTATGCTACAAGTGATATTTTTGACAAGAAATGAATTCAAATTTTTGGATGATTGACCATTTTAATCCAATTCATATAATGTTTTTGGGTACTCGAGGAAATGTATCTCAGGTACATCAATTAGTGGATATGAGAGGATTAATATCGGATTCTCAAGGACAAATGATTGATTTACCCATTCAAAAAAAATTCCGTGAAGGACTCTCTTTCACAGAATATATCATTTCTTGCTACAAAGCCCGTAAAAGGGTTGTGGATACTGCTAAATGAACATCAGATGCTAGATATCTCACGTGTAGATTTGTTAAAGTAGTTCAACACATTGTTGTATGACAAACAAATTGTGGCACCACTCGGGGTATTTTTGTGAGTCTTCGGAATGGCATGATGCTGGAAAAGGTCTTTATTCAAATCTTAATTGGTCATATATTAGCAGATGACATATATATATATATGGGCCCGTAGTTTGTTTCCACTAGAACTTACAAGACATTGGGATTGGACTTGTAAATCGATTCATAACCTTTCGAGCCCAAACAATATCGATTCGAACCCTATTTACCTATAGGAGCACATCTTGGATTTGTCGATTATGTTATGGCCAAAATCCTACTCATGGTGACCTAGCTGAATTTTGAGAAGCTATAGGTATTGTTGCAGGTCAATCGATCAAAGAACTGAGTACTCCATTAACATTAAGAACTTTTCATACCGGTGGAGTATGGTACTGCAGAACATGTGAGAGCTCCTTCAAATGGAAAACTAAAATTCAATGAGGATTTAGTTCATCTGACACGTTCAAGTCTTTGACATCCTGCCTTTCTATGTTCTATAGACTTGGATGTAACTATTGAGAGTGAAAATATTATACACAATGTGAATATTCCACCAAAAAGTTTTCTTTTAGTTCAAAATAATCAATATGTAGAATTAGAGCAAGTGATTGCTAAGATTCACGTGGGAGCATCCACTTTGAGTTGAATGAGTAAGGTTCGAAAACATATTTATTCTAACTCTAAGAGAAATGTACAAGAGTACTATGTGTATCAAGCACCCAAATTAACATATGGTAATGTGCATATATTACCAAAAAAAGCATTATGGATATTATCAGGAAGGCCGTGCAGATCGAGTCTAATCTCCTTTTCGATTCATAAGGATCAAGATCAAATGAACACCCATTCTCTTTCTGTCAAGCGAAGAAATACTTCTAACCTCTCAGTAACTAATGATCGGGTGAGGTACAAATTCTTTAGTTCGGATTTTTATGTTAAAAAATAGATGTAGGATTCCTGATTATTTAGACCTTAATCGTATCATATGTACTGGTCATTGTAATCTCATATATCCGGCCATTCTCCACGAGAATTTTGATTTATTGTCAAAGAGGTAAAGAAATAGATTTATTATACCACTCCAATCGATTCAACAATGCGAGAACAAATTAATATCCACCCTAGGTATCTCGATTGAAATGCCCAAAAATGGTATTTGTTCATAGAAATAGTATTCTTTCTTATTTCGATGATTCACGATATAGAAGAAAGAGTTCAGAAATTACTAAATATGGGAATATTGAAATGCATTTAATTGCCAAAAAGGAATATTTGATTGAATATTGAGGAGTTAAGGAATTTAGGCCAAAGTACTAAATTCAAGTAGATCAATTTTTTTCATTCTCGAGGAAATGCATATGTTACCCAAGTCTTCTTCCATAATGGTAGAGAACAATAGTATCATTGGGGTAGACACACAAATTGCTATAAATATAACAAGCTGATTAGGCAGGTAAGATATGGATTTACCTAGCAAGTCTAGACTAAAATGCAATGAATTGTTTCAAGACCGAACCTAATTGCTTTTCTTTTATTCAATGAATTGATTCTCACCAGAATAAAGTTCACTCACATGTACACCTACCAATTCTACATAAATTTCAAGAAATTTCATCCAATCATATGATAAAGAGGTTTTACTTGTCTTGTTTCCTAATCTAATATATGCCCTGAAGAAATTTTTTGAAAATTTGTTGATCCTGCTTACTTTACTATTACTCAATTTATCGTTTATTAATTTCCTGTTTTAGTAAAAAAAAAATTCATGTTTTAGTGTAAGATAAGAATATCTCGCCTTACCAATGAATGAGTGGAAGAATGAAAGCGAAAGAATTAGAGCTTAACCCCATTTTTGGACCATTGAGTTGCTGACAAAATACTATCTTTTGTACTATTTCTACTTTTTTATTTTATTTTTATATTAGATAAACAACTATATATATTTCTATACTAGATTTATTTATATATAGAATGGAGAATGGCGATTAGAATGAATGATTCATGTATGACGAATCGCAAAATTCTCTACACTTAGTAAAGGCAGAAAGATTCTTCGGATCCAATCATACCATTATATTGAAATTTTCAAAAGAACTGTTCATACTATGATCATAGTCATAATATGATGGCAGTTGGGCAAGTAGGACCCCATCGTCTAGTGGTTTAGGACATGTCTATAGGATGCTTTCAAGAAGGCGGCGGGGATTCGACTTCTCCTAGGGTAGAGTACTACTAAATAAAGTTAATCATGGATTACTACTAAGTAGAAAAGTGATTCTTCCTGGGCCGATGCCCGAGCGGTTAATGGGGACGTACTGTAAATTCATTAGCAATATGTCTATGCTGGTTCAAATCCAGCTCGACCCAATAATTCGCCCAATTTGCCAGTCTATAACAGGAGGGTATAAGCCTCCTCCCTTCTTTCAAGAATACTTGATACAGAGATATAAAGGAATAAAAATCTCTGCTAGATCCCATATTTCACTGGGATAGTAGTTCAATTGGTTAGAGCACCACCCTATAAAGGCGGAAGTTGAGGGTTCAAGCCTCGTTAGTCCTAACAGATACAATAAATACAGTAATCAATTCTTCTCTCCCTTTCTATGAAAATGGGTCAAGGACGGGGGCAGAAGTTCATTCCCAAACCAAAAAGGGGTTCTTTATTTCTTTTTTATTTTTTTTTGTTTAGATTTTGGTAGGAAAAAAACATATGTGGGTGGATTAGTGCAATTATTGGTAGCATTATAGTAAATATTCCAAGAAATACAAAGTCTGCTTTTTCAACTATTCCTGATCCATACAGTACTATATTTTTGGGGAGAGGCACACATACACAAATGGAATTCACAATCAAAAATAAGATGCCATTTATTTTTTTTCTTTAATTTAATTTAGTATTTAGATTAGTTAGCTATGTATATAATTATATATCATTTTTGATAAAATGAATTGTTTGTTGGCCTCATTAGTCAAATAAAAAAATGGACCATTCTTTTGGGAAGAACCAATTAAAGAATTTCATTATATCCCTTCTAAGTTTAAGTTGCTCTATTTTATCTTGTATTTCATAGGCATATAAAAGGGATATGCTAATGGAGTACAAAATATACCTCTTTCTTTTTTCATTAGAAAAATAAAAAACTAGTCAAATAAACTTAACTTTCAAATGACTAAATATATATAGCAGAATATCTCTTAATGTTAATGTAATGGCTGCTGGCGCGATTTGTGATTTGAAATAAAATAGAATAATTTATATCGTCTATGTAAGAAGAAAAGATGAATGAGCTCCATCTAAGAACTTCTAATTGAGATATGAATATACACTAGGTTACACAAAGCAAAAAGCCAATTTTGCATCAATCCAAAGTCTAAAAATGTTTTTTTTATAAGATTAAAAAGGTCTGTTGAGCGCCTCATGGCTATGTCATAATAGATCTAAATACTTGCCCCGGATCAACTTCCAGATCATAATTGCTCTAGTGAATAACTAAAGAAACTATATAGATGGAAGACAGAAAAATAGAAGAGAAATAAACTAATTAGTGGAATATCTTTCACTAATTATTTGACTGATGGCAAGTTTCATTGTATGCGTTATCCGAAAAGACGAGGACTTAATTATTATTCATTTGCCGGAACTAGAGCTAAAAATTTTGGCAGACAAGGATCCCGTAAAAACTTGTTTCAAAGAATGGGCCAAACCAGATTATTTGACAGGTGCTCAAGAACAATAACCCGATACTACCACTTGAATCTGGAATCTTCAAGCCGATGCTCACAATTTCTATTGCCATACAAATGATTTGGAAGAGATTTCCCGAAAAGTGTTTAGTGACCATTTTAGCCAACTCTTCATCATCTTATTTCGGTTGAGTAGCATGTATTTCCACGTGCTCATTTTTCCAATTATGAAGCGTGGCCAAGTGATCCAACTCACATTGGGCCTATACCCAGTTGGTTTGGCCAACAGTAGGCCAAGAAATATTGAACGATGATGTGGGCGGAGGTTTCCGAGAAATACAAATAATCTCTAGTTTTTTTTCAGATTTGGAGAGCATCTGGAATAACTCGTGAATTACAACTCTATTGTATTGCAATTGGTCGATTGATCTTTAGAGCGTTAATGCTTTTTGCTGTTTGGTTCATTATCTTAAAGCAGGTCCAAAACTGGCTTGGTTTCAAGACGTACAATATCTGTTGAATTACCATTTAAAAGGAATACTAGGACCATTTATTTCTTGGGTCATTCTCTTGGGCGGGACATCAAGCACATGTATCTTTACTAATTAACCAATTTCTAAATGTTGGAGTCACTCCTAAAGAGATACTACTTCCTGATGAAATTATCTTGAATTGGGATCTTTTGGCTCAACTTTATCCCAGTTTTTTCAAGGGTGCAACCCCTTTTTTCACCTTGAATTGGTCAAAATATGCAAAATTTCTTACTTTTCATGGAGGATTAGATCCAGTAATTGGGAGTCTATGGCTGGCCGATATTGCACACCATCATTTTGCTATTGCAATTAATTTCCTAATAGCGGGTAATATGTATAGGACCAACTCGGGTATTGGACATGGCCTAAAAGATATTTTAGAAGCTCACAAAGGTCCATCAATAGGCCTGCGCCATAAAGGACTATATGAGATCCTAATAATGTCATGGCATCCTCAATAATCTCTTAACCCAGCCATGTTAGGTTCTTTAACCATTGTTGTAGCTCACCATATGTATTCCACGCCCCCTTTTGGATCCATATCTAGCTATTGACTATGGTACACAACTGTCGTTGTTCACGCATCACATGTGGATTGGCAGATTTCTCAAAGTTGGTACGGTTGTGCATGCAACCATTTTTACAAAAAGAGACTATGATCTAACTACTCAATACAATGATCTATTAGATCATGTCCTTAGACATCGTGATGCAATCATATCATATCTCAACTGGGCATGTATATTTCTAGGCTTTCACAATTTTGGTTTGTATATTCACAATGATACCATGAGCACTTTAGGGCATCCTCAAGATATATTTCAGATACTGCTATCCAATTACAACCCATTTTTTGCTTAATGGATACAAAACAGCCATGCTTTAGAAGCAAGTATAACGGCCCCTGGTGCAACATCAAGTACTAATTTAACTTGGGGGTGGTGATTTAGTAGTGGTGGTTGGCAAAGTGGCTTTGTTCCTATTCCATTAGGGAACCCAAATATTTTTAGTCAATCACATTCATGCATTTACGATTCCTCATGTGATGGTATTGATACTCTTGAAAGGTGTTCTATTTGCTCATAACTCCCGTTTGATACCGGATAAAGAAAATTTTGGTTTTTGTTCTCCTTGTGATGGACCTGGAAGAAGGGGTACATATCAAGTATCGGCTTGGGATCATGTCTTCGTAGGACTATTCTTAATGTACAATGCAATAATATTCCATTTCAGTTGGAAAATGCAGTCAGATGTTTGCGGCACTATAAGTGATCAAAGGGTAGTAACTCATACCATAGGAGGAAACTTTGTGTAGAGTTCTATTAATATAAATGGATGGCTCCACGATTTCTTACAAGCATAGGCACCTAGGTAATTCAGTCTTATGGTTCGTCATTATTCGCATATGGCCTTTTTTTCCTAGGTGCTTATTTTGTATGGGCCTTTAGTATAAATTAAAATTTGCTCCTGGTACTCAACCGAGAGCCTTGAGCATTGTACAAGGACGTGCTGTAGGTGGAATTGCCACAACATGGGCATTCTTCTTTCTTAGCAAGAATTATTGCAGTAGGATAATAGCTAAGAGGATTTGAAAGCCATTATGGCATTAAGATTTCCAAGGTATAGCCAAGGCTTAGCTTAGGACCCTACTACTCGTCGTATTTGGTTTGGTATTGCTACCGCACATGACTTCAAGTGTCATGATGATATTACTGAGCAACGTCTTTATTAGAATATTTTTGCTTCTTACTTCAGTCAATTAGCAATAATTTTTCTATGGACTTCCAAAAATCTGTTTTATGTAGCTTGGCATGGAAATTTTGTGTCATGGGTACAGGACCCTTTACACGTAAGACCTATTGGTCATGCAATTTGGGATCCTCATTTTGGTCAACCAGCTCTAGAAGCTTTTACTTGAGGATGTGCTTTGGCCCAACAAATATCGGCTATTCTAGTGTTTATCACTGGTGGTATAGAATTGGTTTATGCACTAATGAAGACCTTTATACTGGAGCTCTTTTCCTATTATTTATTTCTTCCATATTATTGAGAAATAATAGCAGGTTGGTCACACCTATAACCGAAATGGAAACCGAGCATTTCATGGTTAAAAAATGCCAAATCTCATCTACATCACCATCTGTTAGGACTCTTCGACATAAGTTCCTTGGCTTGGATAGGGCATTTAGTCCATGTTGCAATTTCTTGATCTAGAAGGGAATACATTCAATGGAATAATTTCTTAGATGCATTACAACATTCCCAAGGGTTAGGTCCACTTTTTACAGGTCAGTGGAATTTTTGTGCTCAAAACCCTAATTTAGGCAGTCATTTATTTAGGACTTCTCAAGGAGAACTGCCATTCTAACTCTTCTTGGGGGATTTTATCCACAAACACAAAGTTTATGGTTGACTGATATTGCCTGTCATCATTTGGTTGTTTCCTTTATTTTTCTCGTTGCTGGTCATATTTATAAAACTAATTTCATGATTAGAGACAATATGAAAGATCTTTTAGATGCACATATTCCTCTGGGAGGGTGATTGGGATGTGGACATAAAGGCTTTTATGTACAATCAATAATGAAAGAGAAAGAGTAAAATGCACATATGCTTTTGAAAATGTGATGGATGCGAGAAAGAGACTTTCATTTTCAGTCTCCAATTTATTTTATTGAGTTTAAGAAAAATAAAATAAAAATTCTCTCCTTCAGAGTTTTAGATTTATCTAAAGGAAAAGAAGATAAAACTAATAAAGAATACACTAAAGTGAAAGAAAATGAAAAAATAAATTAATAAAATACTTTAATTTATTAAAAGAATTTATAAATATCTTTGTTTTTCTAATATCATGAACAAGATCTAATAATCAACAATAATTAATGGAACAAGAGTGGAGTTACGTCTGAGGATCGATTGGGATTGAGAGAGAGGGTTGATTGTTTCTTGAATAGTTCTTTGAAAATGATACTCATCTATGTGATTGAAGATTCATAAGAAGACAACTCACGGTTAATATGCTTACCAAGTACGAATAATAAAATTAAGTTATCTAGGTGAGTTTATAAAGGCCAATAAGGGATTTTTATCTTCGAAACCCATTGCATTGGAGTGGGGCAGCGCAAGAGAAATCATACAGAAATGATCGAATATTTGGACGCCCCAAAAATGCCATGAGGTGCTCAGAAATGGCCAAAGTAGTTGAATTGGAGTATTATACACATGACTATAGCCCTTGGTAAATTTACCGAAGACGAAAATGATTTATTTGATATTATGGATGACTGGCTACATAAGGATTGTTTCATTTTTGTAGACTAGTCCAGTCTATTTCTTTTTCCATGTGCCTATTTTGCTTTAGAGAGTTGGTTCATGGGTACAACCTTTATAACTTCATGGTATACCCACAGATTGGTCGGTTCCTATTTGGAAGGCTGTAATTTCTTAACTGTCATAGTTTCTACTCCTGCTAATAGATTAGCACATTCTTTGTTGTTACTATAGGGTCCTAAAGCAGAGGAGATTTTACGCAATGGTGTCAATTGGGCAGTCTGTTGACTTTTGTTGCTCTCAATGGAACTTTCGGATTAATAGGTTCCATGTTACGTCAATTCGAACTTGCTCGATTTGTTCAATTGTGACCTTATATCAATGTGGTTGGTTCTTTGCGCCCAATTTTGGTGTAGCAGCTATATTTTGATTCATGCTCTTTTTTCAAGGGTTTCATAATTGGACATTGAAGTGTATTGGGTGCTGCTTTTGTACATGCTATTCATGGTGTTGCTGTAGAAAATACTTTATTTGAAGATGATGGTGCAAATACATTCTGTGCTTTTAACCCAACTCATGCTAAAGAAACTTATTCAATGGTCACGGCAAACCGCTTTTGGTCCCAAATCTTTGGGGTTGCTTTTTCCAATAAACGTTGATTACATTTCTTTATATTATTTGTACTGGTAATCGGTTTATGGATGAGTTCTCTTGGAGCAGTCAATTTGGCCCAAATCTACATGCCTATTACTTCGTTATTCAAGAAATTCACGCAGTGGATGATCCAAAATATGAAACTTTCCACAACAATTAGAAGTAAAATATTCTCTTAAACAAAGGTATTCATGCCTGGATGGAAGCTCAAGCTTAGCCTCGTAAAAAACTTATATTCCCTGAGTAGGTTCTGCCACATGTAAACACTCTTTAATGGAACTTTAGCTTCAACTGGTCGTGACCAAGAAACAACTGGTTTTTCTTGGTGGGCCGAAAATGCCCAACTTATCAATTTATCTAGTAAATTACTTGGAGCCCATGTAGCCTATGCTGGATTAATCGTATTCTGGGTCAGAGCAATAAACCTATTTGAAGTAGCTCATTTCATACTAGAAAAGCCTATGTATGAACAAGGATTAATTTTACTTTCCCACCTAGCTACTCTAGGTTAGGGGACAGGTCCTGAGGTGAGTTATAGACACCTTTCCATACTTTGTATATGGTGTATTTCATTTAATTTTCTCTGCGGTTTTGGGCTTTGGCAGTATCTATCATGCACTTCTGGGTCCTGAGAAGCTTGAAGAATCTTTTTCATTCTTCAGGTATGTATGGAAAATATGTATAGATATAAAATGACAACAATTTTAGGTATTCACTTAATCTTGTTAGGTATAGGTACTTCTCTTCTAGTATTCAAGACTACGTATTTTGGGGGCGTGTATGATACTTGGGCTCCAGGAAAGGGAGATGGAAGAAAAATTACCAACTTCACGCTTAGCCCGGGTATCATATTTGGTTATTTACTAAAATAGCCCTTTGGAGGGAAAGGGTGGATTCTTAGTGTGGACGATTTAGAAGATATAATCGGAGGACATGTATGGCTAGGTTCCATTTGTATACTTGGTGGAATATGGAATATCTTAACCAAACCCTTCGGGTGGGTTCATCACGCACTTTTATTGTCTGGAGAGGCTTACTTATCTTATAGTTTAGGGCTTTATCTGTCTTTGGTTTCATTGCTTGTTGTTTTGTCTAGGTCAATAATACTGCTTATCCTAGTGAGTTTTGCTGATCCACTGGGCCATAAGCTTCCCAAGCTCAAGTATTTACTTTCTAGTTAGAGATTTTTTTATAACGTCTTGGGGCTAATATGGGCTCCACTCAAGGGCCTACTAGTTTAGGTAAATATCTAATGCATTCCCCAACTACAGAAGTCATTTTTGGGAAAGAAATAACGCATTTTTGGGATCTGCATGTTCCCGGGTTAGAACCTCTAAGAGGTCCAATGGGTTGGACTTGAGTAGGCTGAAAAAAGAAATACAACCTTGGCAAGAACGGCGTTCCGCAGAATATATGACTCATGCTCCCTTATGTTCTTTTAATTCCACGGGTGGCTTAGCTATCGAGATCAATGCAGCTAATTATGTCTTTCCTAGAAGTTGTTGACTATCTCTCATTTTGCACTAGGATTCTTCTTCTTCGTAGGTCATTTGTGGCACGCGGGAATGCCTCGTGCGGCTACAACAAGATTTGAAAAAGGAATTGATAATGATTTTGAACTTGTCCTTTCCATGACTCCTCTTAATTGAGATAATACAGGAGATCCAATGCTTGAAATAGGAATATCTTTCATTCCAGAAGCATACATCTTGGGATCGGTTCGTATTTAAAAAGTATTTTCAACTTATTTATATAATCTATTTTTTCGTCCTGGCTCGATGGGATAGCTGAGCCATTCCTCCCTTGTTTATGATACCAATCCAAGAAAAACTAATAAAGAAACAAATTGATTCAATGAGCAAAAAATGAGAGAGAGAGAGATTTTCAAAACTATATCAATTTTCAAGACAGGGGCTATCAACCACTTAGCTATCTCTCCAAAAGACAATTTTTATTTTATTTCTCTGAATAGAACATGACCATAGTGGTGGATACCACCACTATCTATAGAAAGACCTTCGGTGGGAATGGAATCTACTAATCAATGTATATATATGTATGTATGATCCAGCATGCCTGTTTGTGAAATAAAAAAATTCCATTCCCTCTACCTTGTGTACGAATAAAGTGGTAAGGGGAGTAATAATACATCATATAGAATCAATGGGTTCATGGTAAAGTAGAATCTCTCGATATATTTTATTATTACTGACAATTTTTTTGTTGATAGAGGGATCAAATGGTATAATTCATTTGTTGGTAGATTGGAGGATTAAAAGCGTGACTCTTGCTTTCCAATTGGCTGTTTTTGCACTAATTGCTACTTCATCAATCTTATTGATTAGAGTGCCCATTGTATTTGCTTCTCCTGGTAGTTGGTCAAGTAACAAAAATTTTATATTTTCTAGTACATCATTATGGATTGGGCTAGTCTTTCTAGTGGGTTTCCTTAATTCTCTCATCTCTTGAACCTATTCATTCCATATCCAAAACCCAAATGACCCCCTAAATTTTTCTTGGTTGTGAAACACATTAAAATTCAAATTTAACATAAGTCCCCCAAAGAAAATGCAAATAAATAAAACAAAAAAAAAATTAGAGGACCAAACTTCTTGCAAACTTCTTGAGTGATAAAAAGTAAAATTAATTTAATAATTAATAAAATAATTGGAATTGTCCTGAAAAGAGTCTCTAGTCCCACACCGCACAAAAAAGATCTACTAGTATGTTGGTCCCAAAACAACCAAAGAGGGGGGGTGAATTAGGTTTCTAAAAATACTTTTAGAAATATTGATCTTATCAAGATTTTTCAATAATAATAGATATGATAAAATGAAATAGTAAAGTAAAAAGGAGATGGAATAAAACAGCCAATACTTTCAAGCTAACAAGCTTGAAGTATTGAAATACTAGAATGCTTCACACACTTAGTGAGCTAATGATCTTTACAAAGTAGGGAGATTCTTGCTCACACTAAAACTCTTTTAGTTGAGCCAAGAATTTTACTCACAACCTCACTTTCATACAAGATTATTACTCCACTCAAAGTTGAATTGCACTCTAAACTGCACACTAATACAACAAAGCACTATTGCCAATTTGTACTAAAATTGCTCTTTTCTAAGGCTTGTATTCGATGTATTGGATGATTTTTACAGAATATCAAAGCAGTTATTTATAAGAGCAATAAATGGTAGTTGCTACTACTTCCAAACGGCAAAATCATTCGAATACAACAAAGCACTATTGCCAATTTGTACTAAAATTGCTCTTTTCTAAGGCTTGTATTCGATGTATTGGATGATTTTTACAGAATATCAAAGCAGTTATTTATAAGAGCAATAAATGGTAGTTGCTACTACTTCCAAACGGAAAAATAATACAACAAAGCACTATTGCCAATTTGTACTAAAATTGCTCTTTTCTAAGGCTTTTATTCAATGTATTAGATGATTTTACAGAATATCAAAGCAATTATTTATAAGAGCAATAAATGGTAGTTGCTACTACTTCCAAATGGCTAAATAATAAATGCACAAAAAGTAGCCGTTGGGGTTTCGGACGTCCGAGATAGATGGGATGCGTCCGATACAGTGTCCAATCTTCATGCAGTTGGTAAAGAACTTTGTTCGTGAATGCATCCGTTCCATCGTCCGATAGAGGCTTCGGACGGTCATGTTCGTCCGTTTGGAGAAGCAGTAGGATTCTTCTTTCTGCCTATTCGTTCAGACTGTGAATTCATGCGTCCGAGAAGCTTGACACAGTTCGGACGGTACAGTGCGTCCGAAAACCCTATCTCACCTGCAAAAACTTATTTAAAGAGTTAAGTGTTTATGTCATCATCAAAATAAGGTTTGGAAAACATCAATCTCCCCATTTTTGATGATGGCAAACCTTCATGAAGTAGTATGTAAAAACACTCAGATATGACCAATCATTTTGCAATATTAGATGACTACTCCCCCTTTTGACATCATCAAACAAAGCTCCCCCTGAGAACATGCAAGTATTCAACAGAAATGCAAAAAAAAAAGCTCACACATTCAACTCGAGTATTTAGCAGGACTTAGTTCAAGTATTCAACAGAAATGCATAAAAACTCAAATATTCAACTCAAATATTTAACAGTACATAGATCAAGGGAATACATAGAATGGTAAATGTGAGAGCAGTCCTAACTAAAAAAAATAGAGAAATGCTAACAACTAAAAACAGATATCAAGGGAACTAATTCGAGTCATTCTTCTTCTTGGATGAGCGCTTTTCAGTCTTTTGGCATTTTGAAGGAGCATCTTCATCAGTGGCCTCACTGTCTTCCTTTTCTCTAGTGCGGCGTTGCATGATGAAATCGAACGTGTCATCAATATCCTCATTGTCGCCTTCATCTTCATTGGTAGCACCTTAAGTATTGGCATTTTCATTGTCGTCCTAACGAACATCCCCATCTTCAGCATTTTCATCACTGTCAGAAGATGAGTCGAGTGGATATTGTGATTGAAGGTTAGCAAATTGAACCTGAACCGAAGCAGACATGCCTAGGCTGAGGGCTTCTTGTAGAATCACCTGACGAGTTCCAAGTTGCTTTAACTTACGATTAGTGCGACGTTAAAATGTACTGACTTCAGTGCTCAAGGAAGTGAGAATGCCACAGATATGAGAGAGTGAGGGTTCAGAGATAGATGGATGAGGAACATGGAATGGTGGGGGTGTTTGAGGAGGAAGAGAATGTGGAATAGCTAAACCAGAGGTAGAGGCCTGGGATTTTGATAAATGGTTACGTTCAATATCAAAAGCGACTTAGTTAACCATTGATCGTTGAAGAAACGGAGGCCTTTTCGTTCAATATAAGATTTGTTGAAATAAGGGGAATATTGTTTGTTGCCACTGAACGGAACATCGAGGAAATGAAAAATTTTGGTGAGGAATTTTCCAAAAGGAATGTTTCTTAGGGTATCAGTAAGAAAGATTTCCCATAGGGAGCAGAAAAGATACCCAAAGTCAAGAGGAATGCCCTTGAAAATACAAAAAAAATAAGTAAAGCTGCAATTTTTCGGGCTCAGTACGATGCCCGTCAGTTGGCAATAATAAGTTTGTGACAAGAGTGTACAGAATGTTTACGTCAGGAGTGAGCAAAGTGGTTTTGGCTTCCGAGGCCTGTATGAAATTGACGTTGAAAATGGCCCTAACCTCATCAATGTCAAATCGAGTATCAATAGCAGGCCATTTATCTAAAGAAAAGAAATAGGAGAAATCATTCGGGTTAGAGACTTCACATTCAAAGCAATAGTGTTAATGATATTGGAGGAAATCTCAAGATTGGTGCTGTTTACACGAGAAATTAACGTGCGAATAGTGGGGCCTTTCTGAAGATTGGCGGTGAATTGAAGCACCATGTCATGATACACGGGTAAATCAATATGCACTAGGTGACCCCAATTTTGTTTTTCAAAGCAGGATTTGACAATGGGAAGATTATACTCATCAAAAAGACTCTGAGATGCAGGATGTTGAACGATAATAGATTTACTCAGAAGAGATGTATACCGTTCGGATGCCTTGGCATCGAATTTTGGTAAGATTGGATTTGAGGAGACTTGGGGATTAGCAGACGATTCTCCACGCACTGGAGCTTTCCCTTTTGTTTTTCGTCCACGATTTGCTGTAGAAGAACCTCCGCAGGATTTAACCATTGTGAAGGAAGGTAAGGAAGAGGAGAAAAAGTTTGATTTTCTTGAAAGATTGGTGAGAATTTGATGAAATGAGTTGGTAGATGGGGGAAAATAGATATCATGATAATGGTGAGGAATACTTTGGAGATTATATTTTTCCAGTCAATTTGTAGAGAGAGGGAAGGAATTTGGAGGAGATTTTGAAGGGAAAAAATTTCGCCAGAGGGTTTCGGTGGTTAGGGTGAGTCCGAAATGGGGAAGATTGACGGTTTTAATCGAACAGGGAAACCGTGCGTCTGATGTTCTTTCGGACGATGGTACGCGTCCGGAAGAATTCCAGAGAGTTGGAGAAGAATGTGAATATCGTTCGGACGATTATGAGCGTCCGAGGCATCTAGGAAGTTTTTGGACGATATAGAGCGTCCAGAAGATAGTGTTGTTCGGACGATCGAGTGCATCCGAACGAAGAGATTATGCCAAATTGATCTGTAAAATCCCCAAACATTTTTTGAGAGATTCAAAGCAATCTAGATCCAAGGGTTTTGTAAAAATGTCAGCCAGTTGATCTGAAGTAGGCACGAAATCAACACGAATTTCCTTTTTGCAAACAAAATCCTAATAAAATGATGCTTAACATCAATGTGTTTGGTTCTAGAATGCATAATAGGATTTTTTGTAAGATTAATTGCACTAGTGTTGTCACACTTAATAGTCACACAATCAAAAATTACACCAAAATCTTTCAGAGTATGTTTCATCCAAAGAAGTTGAGCACAACAATTTCCAGCAGCATTGTATTCAGCTTCAGCCGTAGAAAGATAAATAGAATTTTATTTTTTGCTAAACCAAGACACAAGACAATTTCCCAGAAAATGACACATACCACTGGTACTTTTTCTATCAATTTTACATCCAGCAAAGTCAGCATCAGAATAACTAATTAAATCAAAGGTAGAGGACTTTGGATACCACAAACCAAAATTCATTGTACCCTTTAGATATCTAAATATTCTTTTAACAGCTATCAAGTGCGATTCTTTGGGGCAAGATTGAAATCTAGCACATAAACAAACAGCAAACATGATATCTGGTCTACTGGCTGTTAAGTAAAGTAGGATTCCGATCATACCTCTATAGTGTGTTTTTCATCAACACCATTACCTCCTTCGTCTTTATCAAGTTTGGTTGAGGTGCACATAGGCGTACCAACTTGTTTGCTATCTTCCATTCCAAATCATTTGAGTAGCTCCTTTGTGTACTTGATTTGTGTAATAAATGTTCCTTCCTTTGTTTGGTGAACTTGTAGTCCGAGGAAAAATTGTAACTTGCCCATCATACTCATCTCAAACTCTTTTTGCATTAAATGTGAAAAGTCCTTACACAAACTTTCAGTAGTTGCGCCAAAAATGATATCATCAACGTAAATTTGAACAATAAACAAACCATTTAAATCTGTTTTTGTAAAAAGAGTGGTGTCAACTACACCTCTTTTAAATCCATTTTCTATCAAAAAACCACTTAATCTTTCATACCAAGCTCTTGGAGCTTGTTTCAAACCATATAAAGCTTTAGAGAGTTTGAAAACATAATTAGGAAGATCTTTATTTTCAAAGCCCGGAGGTTGTTCAACGAAAACTTCCTTGATCGATAAAACCATTTTAAAATGCACTTTTGACATCCATTTGAAATAATTTGAAATCATTGAAACATGCAAATGCGAGAAACATGCGAATGGATTCTAATCTAGCCAAGGGTGCAAAAGTTTCATCAAAGTCAATACCTTCTTCTTGAGCATAACCTTTTGCAATAAGTCTTGTTCGGCAATTTGATTGCACCTTCTTTAGTCTTCTTTTCGTCATCACCATTACCCTCACTTTGAACTTCTACCCCTTTTGACTTTTGATTCTCCACTTTTTTATCAACTTCATGATTTTCACTTTCCCCCATCAACTCTTTCCCACTCCTTAAATTGTTGCATTACATTGCTCCCTCCCATTTTGCTCTATTGGATTGGAAATTGTGTTGCTTGGCAAAGCTCCCTAAGGCCTTGCATTTTGTTGTGTAGCCAATTGGCCCAATTGGATCTCTAAATTCCATATAGTGGCTCTTATTTTCTCATACTCCCTCATTTAATTCTCTATTTTTCTCTTCTAATTTTCATTTTCTCTTCATTGATTCTCATTTTCTCTCCTTTGAAATTCATAATCTCTTCTCAAATTTTCAAATTGCATTTGGAGATCTTCACCCTCTCTTCGAAAATATTGATTGTAGCTCAAGGGTGTTGAGTGTTGTCTTGTTGATATTGAGGCCTTGTTTGGTTATTAGGGTAAGGAAGATTTGATTGGGATTGAAAATAGTTGGTTTGGAAATTCATTTGTTGAGGAGGTTGATAAGGTCTAGAAGATGAGGATGCATGATTTTGGAAATTTTGTGGTTAAGGGTTGGGTTGGTAAGGGGAATTTTGTTGTCTATTTTGGTTGCTGCAAGGAAATTTTGGATGGTTCCTTCAAGTTGGGTTGTAATTATTTCATAAACTCCTTGAGGATTCCTTCAATATTATGATTGATTAGATACATAGTTCAATTGTTCATTTGACCCCATAGAAACCTCACATTATCCACTTAAATGTCCACCACCACAAAAATGACATAAATAATAAATGCTTGACATAAAGAGGCCATGTCATTATTGCTATTATCTCTTCCCAAATTCTCCAAAGCATTTGTTAAATTACTCATGACATTCATCAATAATCCTTATTGTGCAAGCAAAGCATCATTTGAGTTCAAATTCAGGACACCTCCATGCTGAACATTGACTTGTTGAACTTGTTGAACAACCAGTTGAACAATGGGTCCATGATAATAGTAGTTCAACGCCATCTTATTAAGTAAAACTTGATCTTTTTCTAGCGTTTAAAAGTCAATGAACCATCTGCAGATAAATCAACAATTGATTTGGCTTCTTGAGTTAAGCCACTATAAAAGGATGGGATTTGAAGCCAAAGAGGAATAGCATAATGGGGAAGTTTTCTCAACAATTCTTTGAATCTTTCCCATCTTCACTCAGGCTAGTTGATTGCAAGTGGTAAATGTTCCTTGAGCATGTGATTGTAACAAAGCCTTTGCTTTGTACCTCGAGGAGAAAGGGAAGACTCTTATGCAGATGCAATTCGGATGGACTCCATTGAATTGGAGTGCTTTGGGAGAGAATTGGAGGAAATTTGGTCAAAAGAGGCTAAAAACATATAAGGGAGGGGAACAGGGGTAAGAAAATTGCCTAAGAATTGGAAGAGAAAAGGGTTTTTCTGAAAAAAAAAATTGCCAAAAATTATTTCTACAAGAGGGTTGGGATTTCATAGTTCTAAAAAATTGAACTGAAAATCAGTGACCGCAGTTTTTCAAAATATGGATTTAATAACTGCAGCCACTGAAAATGGAGTTTTAAATTGATGACTATGGTTTCGAACACTTAGAAAAAATTTTGAAAACCCAATTGAATACTGTAGTCTTCAGACCGTAGTTAAATTCCCAAAAAGTTTGTCGAGTTGATGATCGCAGTTTTGAAATGTTGAAACCACGTTTTGAATACTTAGAAAAATTTTCAAACATTTTTGCACTGATAACCGCAATATCCAAGATTTAGCTTTAAAAATGCAAAGAACCACAGTCCTAAAAACTTCGAAAAATTTTTGCAAATATGTCCATGGGCGACCGTAATTTTCGGACCGCAATCAAATTTTCAGAGAAATTCAACCTTTGACAACCATGGTGCTCAAAATGAGGAAACCACGGTTATGATGACTTGAGAAAAATTTTTAGACACCTTTTTCATCATTTCTCGAATTTATACCCTTGGCCTCTCTATCACTTGCTAACCTAAAAATGTAGATTTAGAGAGACATTTCACTTGTCATTCCAACACAACCACTTCAAACTAGAATTAAACCGTGAAGATACTAAAACTAGCGAATTAACCTATCTAAGCTTAAACAAAAAATAAATAAATAAGGGAGGGAAAAGAAACTTGGGTTGCCTCCCAAGAAACGCTCTTATTTATAGTTGTTGGCTCGACTTCGGAATGTGAGATCAATTTATGCTGAGGAGAATGGTTTCCCGTTCTTTTTCAATCACTCCTCTATAGTAGGGCCTCAACCGATGACCATTCATCGAGCTTTGAAATTTTCCTTTCCTCTTCTCAATTCTATGGCTCCATGTGGAAATACTTGCACCACTTCAAAGGTGGCGTTCCACCTTTATTTAGTTTGCCTATAAAGAGTTTAAGGTGGAAATTATTGAGCAACACCAAATCTCCTACTTGGAACTCCTTTCTTGAGATGTGTTTGTCATGCCAAACCTTAGTTCTCTCTTTGTAGACTATGGAGTTTTCAAAGGCTTCCCTCCTAAACTCATTAAGTTCATTCAAATCCAATAACCACTTCTCGATGGTTTCCTTTCAATCATAATTTAATTTTTAATTGCCCAAAATGCCCAATACTCTAACTCCACCGAGAACAGACAAGTTGTCCCAAATGCAATCCGTTATGGCGACATCCTAATGGGGGCTTTGAAATTGCTCCTATCCCAAAGCACATCATCCAATTTCCGTGCTGAATCCTTCTTACAGTTGTTAACAGTCTTTCCCAATATTTTCTTGAGTTCCTAGTTGGACACAAGGAATGTTCTTCTTGCCCCGAAGTTCGGGAGTGGTGGGCCAAGGCAACTTTGTGCTTCATCCCATATTTAGCCATCAAAACTTCAAATTGGGTATTCTTAAAGTGGGTTCCACCATCACTTATAATGGCATGGGGGACACCAAAATGAGAGAAAATATGCTTCCTCAAGAACTTGATGTCCACCTTGGCATCGTTTGTTGGCATAGCAATAGCTTCAACCCATTTCAAAATTGTAGTCGACGGCCACCAAGATATACTCGTTGGAGTAGGAGGTAGGGAACGGGCTTATGTAATCTATACCCCTACAATTAAACACTTCAAGCTCTACAATACCATGAAGGGTCATCTCATGCTTTCTTTAAATGTTGCCAACTCTTTGGCACTCATCACATCTAAGAATGAACTCTCTCGAATCCTTAAAGATACTCAACCAATAAAATTCACTTTGTAGCACCTTGAAGATGGTCCTTTGAGCTCCATGATGTCCCCCGGTAGGAGATGAATGGAAATCAACCTGTCCCAAGATATCTTCAACTTCACTTTCTGGAATGCACCTCCTAAGAATTTGATCGCTGCAATACCTAAAGAGGTATGGATCATATGAATAATAGTGCTTGACCTTGAAAAAGAACTTTCTCTTCTTATTCACATCCAAGAGCTTTGGTGTCACTCTTGCCACAAGGTAGTTAGCTATGTCCACAAACCATGGATAATTTTTGTTAAGGAAGAACAATTTCTCAATTGAGAATTCTTCTTGGATTGTATTTCCCCTTGAGCAGCAAGCCTCAGCTTTGCTATCCTTGAGAGGTGATCCGTGACCAAATTCTAACTTGCTTTCTTGTCCATGACCTCCCAATCAAATTCTTGGAAAAGAAGTATCCATCTTGGCAATCTTGGTTTAGCATCTTGTTTAGAGAAAAGATAATTGAAAGTAGAGTGGCCAGCGCATACAATAGTTTTGACACCTCAAATAAGACCGAAACTTGTCAAATGCAAAGATTATGGCTAGTAATTTCATTCTTTTCAGTGATAGAAAAATTCACTTGTGCCTCATTCAAGGTCTTGCTAGCATAATGTATGACATGTAATATCTTATCAACTTTTTGGCACAAAACAGTACCAATTGCATAATCACTAGTATCACACATGAGTTTGAATGGAAGAGACCAATTAGGTGCCACAATGATAGGTGCATTAACAAGTGCATGTTTCAACTCATTGAAAGCATTCAAACAAGACTCATCAAAGTTTAACACACAATCCTTTTGAAGTAGAACTCCACATGCCCAAGAAAACTCCTCACACCTTTCACATTAGTCGGAGGAGTTAATTTTTCAATTACCTCTACCTTTGCCTTATTAACTTCAATGCCCTTAGTGGAAACTCTATGTCCTAGCACTATTCCCTCTTGCACCATGAAGTGGCCTTTTTTCCAATTTAGGGCCAAGCTTGTTTCTACACATCTCTTCAACACATTGGACAAGTTGCTCAAAAAAATCATCCAAAAACATGCCAAAAACATGGCTTCACATTGTCCAAAAACACTAAAATCATCCATAAAAATTTCAATGCATTTTCAACTATATCGTGAAAAATTGCAAACATGCAACGTTGGAAGGTACTAGGAGCATTCCAAAGCCCAAAGGGCATTCTCTGATAGGCAAAAGTGTTATACAGACATGTAAAACTAGTTTTCTCTTGGTCCTCCGGGCATTTAGCACTTTGCAATTACCTAGAATATCCATCGAGAAAGCAATAATAAGCAAACCCAGCAAGCCTTTCTGACATTTGGTCGATAAAGGGCAAAGGGAAATGGTCCTTGTGGGTGGCCTCATTTAACTTTCAAAAGACAACACACATATGCCAACCGCTGCCCCTTAGATGGAAGGAGCTCATTAGGTTCACTAATAACCACAGTGGTGTCGCCCTTTTTAGGGAAAACTTGAAGTAGAACACTAACCCACTCACTCTCATTAATTGGATAGATGATTCTGGCATCTAGGAGCTTCATTACCTCCTTCCTCACCGCTTCTTTTAAAGTTGTATTGGAGTTTAACATCCTTCAAGGTTGCTGCACCGGCTTATGTTCCTCGCTTAAAACAATTTTGTGCATGCATATGGAAGGGCTAATACCTTTTATATCATCTATTGACCATGCAATCACAGTTTTAAACAATTTAAGCCCATCTAAACAATCGAGCAAGTTGTTCACTAGACAAATGGGCATTCACAATAGCCGATATGTATCATTTCCACCCAAGGAAGCATATTGTAAACGGGAAGGGAGTGGTTTGAGTTCAACGTTGGGGAGTTTGTTGGTTGTGGACCCCCCATTACCTTTCTCCCTTTGAATTTGCTCTTCCGCTTTCATTTCCAACTTCTCTTTCCTGTTGTCCAAAGTTTCATGCTCATCCTCATCAAGTTCCAATTCCTCCTCGCAAAGAATTCACATCCATGGAGTGCTCTTTAGAGAGTTCCTACAGAAGTGATCAACCAAGTCATCAATTAATTCAACTCCCATAACATCATCATGAAGAAAATTTTAAAGATAGTCAAAAACATTAAATGATGTGATATCCTCATTGACTCTAAATTAGAGTTTGCCCTCTTAGACTTCGATTATCACCCTTTCGGTTGCTAGGAATGATCTTCCAAGGATCAAAGGTGTCACAACATCTTCCTCTAGCTCAAGCACTATGAAGTTTGCCGGCAAGGACACTTTTCCCACTTTTTTACAATTATATCCTTCACAATACCCACCGGTTGTCTAGTGTTTCCAATTAGAGTGTAACATTGTTGGTTTTCAATCCTCCCCCATTCAACCTCTTGTATGTGGCATGTGGCATAAGGTTAATAGAGGCTTCGAGATCACACAAAGCTCTGTTGAAAATTAATCCGCCCAATCTCACACGGAATGGAAAACGACGCCGGGTCCTTCAATTTTGGAGGATTAAGAGACAGATTATAGCACAACACCCTTCATTCAAACATAAAATCTCGTCCCTCGTTAGCTTCTTTTTATTGGTGATGATTTGCTTCATGAATTTGGCATAGCTCAGCATGCATTCCAAGGCCTCAATGAATGGAATATTTATTTCAATCTTTTTGAATATCTCCAAAAAAAAATTAAGATTCTTGGCCTTCTCAAATTCCTTCGGTCTTTGAGGATATGGGACTTGATGTTTTCCAAACCTTATTTTGATGATGACATAAATACTTAACTCTGTAAAATAAGCTTTTGCAGGAACAGATCTTTCGGACGCACAGGACCGTCCGAACTAGGATAAAACTCCTCGGACGCATTGCATCGTCCGAACATTCAGCAGATAGAATGGAAGTGTTTGCTCTTATACAAGGATAGATGTACATAAGAGACAGCAATTATACATCTTTCAGACGAAGGACCGGACTCATGCTTGGACGTCCGAACGAAGCCTCTCAACAACACTGAAAGAAGATCGGACGCTTCCTCGGACAAATTCAATCCCTCTCGGACGTCCGAAACCCCAACGGCTATTTTTTGTGCATTTATTACTTAGCCGTTAGGAAGTAGTTGAAACCACTATTTATTGCATTGCCTCTTATAAATAGGGGCTTTAATAACCTGAAGAAAGTATCTAATACATTGAATACAAGCCTAAGAAAAGAGTAATTTGAGTGCAAATTGACTATAGTGGTTTGTTGTATTAGTGTGAAGTTGTGAGTGCAATTCAACTTTGAGTGGAGTGATAATCTTGTATGAAAGTGTGGTTGTAAGTAAGAATCTTGGCTCAACTAAAAGAGTTTTAGTGTCAGCAAGAACTTCCCAACTTTGTAAAGATTATTGGCTCACCAAGTGTGTGAAGCATTGAAGAAATTTGATACTTTAAGCTTGCTAGCTTGGAAGTATTGTTTGTTCAATTTTTCTCTCTTTACTTTACTGTTCTAGTAAATTTATTATATCTGCAGTTAAATTAAAAAGCTCACTATTTCTGAAAGCATAATATTTAGAAACCTAATTCACCCACCCTCTTAGGTTGCTTTGGGACCAACAATTGGTATCAGAGCTTGGTCTCATTATATTGCTGAAACTGTTATTGAGTTCTTTAAAGAATTATGGCAACCAACAATGCTCTGTTTTTTGAAGGCCGATCCGTTACTAGGCCCCCCATGTTTAATGGGGCAAATTTTATTAGTTGGAGAGATAGAATGAAAATATTTCTGCAATCTATTGACATTGAGTTGTGGTATGTTGTCAATGAAGGTCCATTTGAAGCTTCTATCATTGATGATCACACAAATAGAGGAAGAGAAAAGACAAGGAATGAGCTCACTCCACAAGACAAGGCAAACTTGACGTTGAATGCAAAAGCCATGAATGTGCTATATAATGCCTTGGATGCAAATGAATCAACTCGCGTGAAGGGTTGCAGTTCTGCTAAAGAAATATGGGATAAGTTGAAGGAAATTCATGAGGGAGCGATGATGTTCGTGAGCAAAAGAAATCTCTACTTGTTGCCAAGTATGAGTCCTTCAAGATGGAACCACATGAGAACATAGACAAAATGTACTGCAGGTTCAATGACATTATAAAGGATCTGGAAGCCTTGTATTGTGATGAGTAAGGAGTACTCTTTGGGTGAAAAAAACAAGAAAATCCTGAATGCTCTATCCAAAGAATGGGATGCCAAAACAATTGCCATAGAGGAAGCTAAGAATTTAAATTTAATGCCTATTGAATCACTAATCAATTCTCTTACATCTTATGAACTCAAGCTAAAGGCCAAGGTTGTGGATGATGAAGAAGCAAGGCCAAGAAGGAGCATTGCTCTAAAGACCTCTCAAGAGGAAGATGAAAATAGCTCCATCAATCTAGAAGATGAAGATCTTGATGAAGGAGATCTTGCACTCATCACCAAAGGATTTCTTAAACATTACATCAACAAACGAAGAATGAGAAGAGGCGGAGCTACAAACACAAATAATTTCAAAGGGAAGTTAAGACTTGAAATAAAGAAGCAAAATGATAAATGCTTTGAATGCGGTCAACTCGGGCATTTTGCAAATGAGTGTCCTTCCAAGAAAAAGAAGGAAGGAAGAAAACTAAGATTCAACAACTTTCTTAAATCACATGGGACGATTGCAACTCCGAAGGAGAAGTTGAAGAAGAAATGGAGTCGGCACAAATGGCCTTTATGGCTATTGGAGATGATGAGGTAAAATCTAACTATGACTCTAATGATGAAAATGATGAAGATGATCTTGAAGCTTTCATTTTAAAATTGCATGATAGCTTAAAAGAATCATATGCTAGAAATAAGGAGTTAGTAAAAAAGTCAAATGCTTTATTGAATGCTAACTCTAAACTTGTGAATGAATCCAATATTAGCTATCACAAATACACATCTTCCATTTACAATACATAAGTCATCCCTTCTTGTGCTGGGACAACTCTGTTCTTATACACATCTATCCATTCTTTTCCATTATTTGTAAATATTGCCAACAACATGGACATACGAAGAATATGTGTTATGTCAAGAGGAATGCAAACTTGGAATGAAAGTTGCATGGATAGTAAGAAATTTCACTAACACAAATGGACCCAACAAGAATTGGGTACCAAAAGTTATCAATTGATTTATTGTGTAGGTACTTAACATCGCCAACAATGCTAAGTGGTTCATAGATAGTGGATGTTCAAGGCACATGACGGGTGATGCCTCTCTCTTCACAAATCTTACATCCAAAAACAGTGGAAAAGTCACTTTTGGAGACAACAACAAAGCAAAATCAATCGGCATTGGTGATGTAGGTAAAAATGGTGAAACCTTGATTAAGAATGTACTTCTTGTTGATAATTTGAACTATAATTTATTAAGTGTTAGTCAACTTTGTGACAAAAATTTATATGTTTTCTTCACCAAGCATGAATGTCTTATCCTTGATAAAAATCATGTTGTTTTATTCAAGGGCACTAGGCACGAATGATGTTTATGTGATTCATCTTGATAAAATTAGCAATAGCAATGTAAAATGTCTTACCGCTTCCATAGATGATCCTTGGCTTTGGCATAGAAGACTTTGTGATTTTAATATGGATTTGATTGAAAAATTAGCCAAGAAATATTTGGTAAGAGGCTTACCAAAACTGAAATTTCTGAAAAATAAAATTTGTGATGCTTGTCAATTTGGTAAACAAGTCAAAGTTTCTTTTAAACCTAAGAATTTTGTGTATACTCATAAAACTTTAGAATTGTTGCATTTAGACTTATTTGGACCTACTCAATATGCTAGTATAGGTGGTTGCAAATATGCATTTGTTATCGTAGATGACTATTCTAGGTTTACTTGGGTATTATTTCTTGTTCACAAAAATGAAGCATTTGAAAAATTTGTAAACTTGTTTTCCAAAATTCAAAATTTATTGGATACAAAAATTGTTCGTTTAAGGAGTGACAATGGTGCCGAATTTAAATTTGGGGGTTTTCCCGACTTTTGTGATCACAACGGTATCTTTCATGAATTTTCGGTTGTTAAAGTCCCTCAACAAAATGGTGTTGTTGAAAGGAAAAATAGAACTCTTCAAGAAACGACTAGAACTATGATTAGTGAGTGTGACCTACCACAATACTTTTGGGCCGAAGCGGTTAACACGGCTTGTTATGTCATGAATCGAATTTTATTAAGATCTTCTTTAAATAAAACTCCTTAGGAACTCATATTTTGTAGAAAACCCGTTGTGAGCTATTTCAAAGTTTTTGGTTGCAAATGCTTTATTTTAAAAATCAAAGAGAACCTTGGAAAATTTGAAAAAAAATCGGATGAAGGAATTTTTCTAGGTTATTCTAGTGACAAGAAAGCATACCGAGTGTACAATAGAAGAACGCTTTTAATTGAAGAAGTTGTGCATGTTACATTTGATGAAACTAATGATGTTATCTCAAAGAATTTATGTGAGGATGAAGATGCAGGTATTTTAAAGGAGCTTTTCAAAAAGCTCGTAATTCATAAAGATCATCAAGAGATTACATCAAGCGTTGATATCAACAACCTTCAAATTGATGATGAAAAGAATGAGGATGCTCAAAATGATCTTCCAAAAGCTTGGAGATTCGTCTCTAGTCATCCTCAAGATTTAATCATAGGTGATCTATCCGAAGGGGTAACTACTCGTTCTCATAAACCTTTGAATAATAATTGTGCATTACTTTCTCACATTGAACCCAAACATATAGATGTTGCTTTGAGTGATGAATCTTGGGTTAATGCTATGCAAGATGAACTTAGTCAATTTGAGAAAAATAATGTATGGACTTTAGTTGAAAGACCTTCTTCTCATCCCGTTATTGGTACTAAATGGGTTTTTAGAAACAAATTAAATGACAAAGGTGAGATCATAAGAAACAAAGCTAGACTTGTTGCAAAAGGTTACGTCTCAAGACGAAGGTATTGACTTTGATGACAGTTTTGCACCCGCGGCTAGATTAGAATCCATCCGCATGTTTCTTGCATTTGCATGTTTCAATAATTTAAAATTATTTCAAATGGATGTCAAAAGTGCTTTTTTAAATGGTTTTATCGACCAAGAAGTTTTTGTCGAACAACCTCCGGGCTTTGAAAATAAGAATCTTCCAAATTATGTTTTCAAACTTTCCAAAGCTTTATATGGTTTGAAACAAGCTCCAAGAGCTTGGTATGAAAGATTAAGTGGCTTCTTGATAGAAAATGGTTTCAAAAGAGGTATAGTTGACACCACACTTTTCACAAAAACTGATTTAAAAGGATTGTTAATTGTTCAAATTTATGTTGATGATATTATTTTTGGAGCAACTAATGAAAGTTTGTCCAAGGATTTTTCACAATTAATGCAAGAAGAGTTTGAGATGAGTATGATGGGCAAGGATTCTAATCTAGCCGCGGGCTACAAGTTCATCAAACTAAGGAAGGAACATTTATTACACAAATCAAGTACACAAAGGAGCTGCTCAAACGATTTGAGTATGGAAGATTGCAAACAAGTTGGTACGCCAATGTGTACTTCAATTAAACTTGATAAAGACGAAGAAGGTAATAGTGTTGATGAAAAACACTATAGAGGTATGATCGGAAGTCTACTTTACTTAACTGCCAGTAGACCAGATATCATGTTTGCTGTTTGTTTATGTGCTAGATTTCAATCTTGTCCTAAAGAATCACATTTGATGGCAGTTAATAGAATTTTTAGATATCTAAAAGGAACAACGGATTTTGGTCTGTGGTATCCAAAGTCCTCTACATTTGATCTGATTAGCTATTCTGATGCTGACTTTGCTGGGTGTAAAATTGATAGAAAAAGCACCAGTGGTATGTGTTATTTTCTGGGAAATTGTCTTGTGTCTTGGTTTAGTAAAAAACAAAATTCCATTTCTCTTTCTACGGCTGAAGCCGAATACATTGCTGCCGGAAATTGTTGTGCTCAACTTCTTTCATTTTGGTGTAATTTTTTATTGTGTTCCTATATTGTGTGACAACACTAGTGCAATTAATCTCACAAAAAATCCTGTTATGCACTCTAGAACCAAACACATTGATGTTAAGCATCATTTCATTAGAGACCTCGTTTGTCAAAAGGAAATTCGTGTTGATTATGTGCCTACTTCAGATCAATTGGCTGATATTTTTACAAAACCCTTAGCTCTAGATCGCTTTGAATCGCTCAGAAAATGCTTAGGGATTTTACAGATAAATTTGGCATAGGTTCATAGTTCGGACGCACTCCTTCGTCCGAACAACTTTCCTTTCGGACGCTTCATTCCCCTTTTCGGACTTACCCTCTCCCCCGAAACCCTTAGGCAATTTTTCTTCCTCTCCACTACCCCCTCCAAATTCCCACTCTCTCTTCCAAAATTGATTGGAAAATCATCCTACCCATAGCCCTCATCACCTAAATCACATCTCATTTTCCCCATTCACCATCTCATTTCCTCAAAATCTCAACAATCTTCAAATTTTTTCAATTTTCTCTTCTTCCATTACAATGGTGAAATCTCGCGGAGGTTCCTCTACAGCAAATCGGGGTCGAAAAGCTAAAGGAAAGGCTCCAGTACGAGGAGAATCGTCAGCCAATCCTCAAGTCTCCACCACTCCAACTTTATCAAAATTCATCGATGCCAAGGCATCTGAATGGTATACTTCGCTTCTAAGCAAATCTATAATCGTTCAACGTCCCGTTTGTAATAGTCTATTTGATGAATTTAATCTTCCAATTATCAAATCCTGTTTTGAAAAACAAAATTGGGGTCATCTTGTGCAACGCCCCTCCTACTTTGCTTTCTCCTGAACTTAATATTCTGTACACCCTTGTCACAAATCTGTTATTACCAACTGACGGGCATCGTACTGAGCCCGGAAAAATGCAACTTTACTTATTTTTATGTGACTATTCAAGGATTCCTCTGGATTTTGGGTATCTTTTTTGTTCCCTATGGGAACTCTTTCTCACTGATACCCGAAGAAACATTCCTTTTGGAAAATTTCTCACCAAAGTTTTTGATTTCCTCAACGTTCCATTCAGCGGAAACAAACAATATCCTCCCTATTTTAACAAATCCTACATTGAACGCAAAGGCCTCCGTTTTTTCAACGATCAATGGCTAACTAAGGCAGCCTTTGATATTGCACAATCACAATCCCATGCCTCCACCTCTGATTTTGCTATCCCTCATTCTCCTACTCCTCAACCACCTCCAATTCCATCTGAACCATCTACTTCTGAACCATCTCTTTCACATATCTGTGGACTTCTCACCTCTCTGAGCACTCAAGTCAATTCATTTCAACGTCGCACAAATTGAAAGCTAAAACGACTTGAAACTCGTCAAATGATTCTCCAAGAGGCACTCAGTCTTGGCATGTCAGCTTCGGCTCAAGTTCAATTTGCTAATCTTCAGTCCCAATATCCACTTGAGTCATCTTCCGACAGTATGAACCTGAAGATGAACATATCACGTGAACACAATGCAGAAGCTGCTCAAGGAGCTGCCGATGACGATGACGACGAGGATGAAGACTATTGACGACACTTTTAACTTTATCATGCAACGTCGTACCGGGGAGGAGGATGATAGTGAAGCCACAGCTGAAGATGTTCCATCCAAATGTCAAAAGACTGAAAAGCGCTCCAAAAAGCGAAATGACTCCCTTTAGTTCTTTTTCCTATTTTGAACTTTGTTTTCAGCAATTCTCTGCTTTTTAGAACTTTTCAGCATTTCCTTTGGTGTTCAGCAATTCTGTGGCTTGGATATGTATTTACTTAAACTTATTCAGTTGAATGTATTAAACTTATTTCATTTCTATCAAAACTGCTTGCATGGTCTAAGGGGGAGTCTTTTTGATTGATGTCAAAAGGGGGAGTAGTTATACTATTGTGCTGTGATATGATTACATTATTGTGCTTTGGTATGATTAATTTGTTGATAATTGATATCCAATTATGATATATTGCAAATTGATTAGTCATATTCATTTGAGGTTTGTCATCATCAAAAAGGGGGAGATTGATGTTTTCCAAACCTTATTTTGATGTTCGGAGTTAGAGACAGCACATAACCAGAACCCTATCCGTATTCCCACTCAAACACTAGTAGATCGAAGAAGATCGGACGCTTCCTGACGCAATCCCATCCGATCGGACGTCCGATGCTGTTGAGAGCTATTTTTTGTGCATTTATTACTTAGTGTTAGGAAGTAGTTGAAACCACTATTTATTGCACTTATAAATAGGGGCTTTAATAACCTGAAGAAAGTATCTAATACATTGAATACAAGCCTAAGAAAAGAGTAATTTGAGTGCAAATTGACTATAGTGGTTTGTTGTATTAGTGTGAAGTTGTGAGTGCAATTCAACTTTGAGTGGAGTGATAATTCTACTTGTATAAAAGTGTGGTTGTAAGTAAGAATCTTGGCTCAACTAAAAGAGTTTTAGTGTGAGCAAGAACTTCCCAACTTTGTAAAGATTATTGGCTCACCAAGTGTGTGAAACATTCAAGAAATTTGATACTTCAAGCTTGCTAGCTTGGAAGTATTGTTTGTTCAATTTTTCTCTCTTTACTTTACTGTTCTAGTAAATTTATTATATCTGTAGTTAAATTAAAAAGCTCACTATTTTCTGAAAGCATAATTTTTAGAAACCTAATTCACCCCCCCTCTTAGGTTGCTTTGGGACCAACAGGACTCTCACTTGTTTTGTCAATGATGCTGATGGATCCTTGCCATCGTTTTGTTAAGTAAGGGGCTTGCTAGGTTCTTCATTTTCTTTAATCTCTCCATTCGAAGAGATCCCCTCTCTCCTGTGCCATTGACTAAACATCCTCCATTCTCATTTGCCTTTGAATTTGAGTTTCCAATAACTTTTTCTTCCAAGGCTTTCTCATCTCATAGATAGGTAAGGGTGACGTCTTGAACTTCCTCTATTCCATGGTTCTTCTTCGGATTGGGAATGGTATCACTTGATAATGCCCGCAATGCCCTTTCATTGTTTTGGTGAGAAATTTGACCTATTTGAATCTCCAAATTTTCTTATAGTGGCCCTCAAATTCTCCATCTCTCCTCTTTGGTTCTCATTTTCTCTCTTCAAAGTATCCAATTTCCTTCTTAAGGTATCCGCATGTGCATAGTCCCTTTGAGAGTAATGGTCATTATATGTTGGTTGGGAATAATTTGGAGATTGAAATGGAGGCCTTTGTTGTTGGGGTTTAGATATAGAGGGTTTGGATGAGCTTGATAGACATTAGTATGTCTTTGATAGAAGGTTGATAGGCTCTAGAAGTTGACCTTGGTTGTGGAAGTTTTGGAGTTGAGGATTTTGATGGAATGATGGATTTTGTTGATTTTCTTGGTTGTTCCAAGAGAAATTGGGATGGTTTCTCCATGAGGAATTATAGGTGTAGAGCCATATATTCTGGGAAGGATTTCGTGAGTTATTGGACTTGCTCACTTAACCCCATTGGCATCTCACATGGGCTATTTTGATGATCGCCCCTACAAAAATCACAAGAAAGTGGCACACATGAGGAGCCGAATATATTACATTTTCTGTAATTCCCCTCCCAATATTCTCAATTGTTCTAGTCAAGTTCATCATCACGTTCATCATGAGACCTTGTTGGGTAAGTAGAGTGTTATTTGTGCTCAAATTCAACATCACTCCAGGTTAGACATTAAACTATGGTGCTACTATTTGCATTGATTGGCCAGTGGTAGTAGTAATTCGATGCCATTCTATTAAGTAGAGCTTGTGCCTCTTTCGTAGTCTTGAAAGATATGGAACCATCCACACTAGCATCAACTATTGACCTCTTCTCCAAAAATAACCCATTGTAAAAGGTTTGAAGCCATAATGGGATGGAGTGATGTTGGCATTTCCTCAATGGATATTTGAATTGCTCCCTTTTGAATGATCTAAACTCCACTCAAGCATTCCCCTTTATCTTGTTCAAAAGTTGTGATGTCATTGAGGAGCTTCGAAATCCTTGAGGGCGGAAAATGTTTAGCAAGGAATTGTTAGGGCATTCGATTCCAAGATGTAAACGTACCTTGCTCAAAAGACTGTAGCCATGCCTTCGCCCTATCTCTCATGGAAACCAGGAAAGCTCTCATCTTAACGCAATCCGGGTGCATCCCAAACTTGGTGGTTAAACTCTACTACGGTGACGATACTGTAGGGGAGGTCCTGTAGAAAAATAGCTAAACGCAAAGAGTGTAGAACTAAACGAACGAGTTTATTCATCTTTTGAATCTTTCTACATAAAAGATATGTATGAAAATCTACTTTTCTTGATTTCTTTGTCTTTTATTCTTGTCTTCTAATTTAATAATCTTACAAATTATCGAAAGATTCGTTAGAATCCGAACTTCGAATGAAGAAATACTAAAAAAATCTCGTATTGTTTTCCGATATCTCAATCGTTCAACGACAATTTTTTCCTTTCGATGAATGCTCGAAAGAATTAAGTAATGAATATTAGTGAAATTTTGAGACGAAAGAACTCCTTTATCTATCAAATATCAAAATATCCAATATTTCAAAACAAATTCACTGATTACCTACAGTCAGGAATAGAATAATTGAGGGAAAGAGATTGCGATAATTAAAGTGGCAAAACAAGACAGAAATTAGCTAGTTATCATTATTAAGAAATCTAATTGTTATTTGTCTATCTTTTTTCTTCTTTGTATCATAATTCAATGAAAGTAGAATAGTTCCTTATTGTTGGTATGTTATACTACTACATTCGGATGAAATCTAATTGGGTTTAGATATTTCTTATCGATTCCTGTCAAAAAGGAAAGAATTGGAAGAAAGGTTCATATCTTTTTTTAATACATTTGTTTTTATATTATTTCGTACTGTACAATTCTTTTCTTTAGTGGGATCATTTTCTCGCAAAAGGTAATGAGAAGAAAATTATAGAATGGATAATTTGCTACCTATGCCTAGATCGTGAAAATTATAAAATGGACTTTCCAGTCTCTTTGTTTTTACGTCGTTCACTATTATTTCCAAGTTCTCTACGCAATACTTACTTTCCAGGCTTTCAAATATATCCTGTAGCCAGTAAGGAGCGAGAGGGCGCATGTCTTCCTCTTTTCTTAGCTCGTTAATAAGATCATCTAACTCGTTAAGAGAGTCGGAATCGCATTCTATGTGTCTCTTTTGCTTTTTCCGATCCACCTCTTCCCAAACATCATCTTCGCTAACCTCTAATGGGAGTTTCCCCTTAATAAATACTATACCAATAATCATATAGAATATTATTTTAAAATATTATTTCAAATAAATACTATACCAAATTTTGGAAATATAAAAAAATTATTTAGATAATGATTGCAAAATATTATTTAAAAATAATAAATAAAATAATAGCCAAAACATATAGTTTTTTTGTAAGAGATGTAAAACTGTGTAACTCATCACAATATGAAAAAAGCTGTTACCATAGCAAATAAAAAAGATTTATAAAAGTTTTTCTGTAAGAGAGGTAAAAATATGTTATCACCATAAAAAGAAAAATGCTAGACGACAACATATAAAAAGATACATAATAGGAAATGATACAAATAACTTCACAATTCTTGAGACCTTAATTTGGTAACTTTTTTTTTTCGAACTTCTATGATACCTCTATATAGAGTGTAAACAAGTCAAGCAGAGGATGCTCAAGCTCAAAATTCCTTGTGGAGCTTGAACTCGAATGAGCATTTGAAATAGAGATCGAACACAAGCTCAAAATATTGATGAAACTCTAACTCCATTCTATCTTGCTCGAAAATAAAGTTAAAACTCAAGTAGCTCGATAACCTTTGGAAGTCTAAAATGCATAATTTATTTAAGTAGCATAGACATTATAGTAATTATGTATATATAATACAGATACTTAAATCGAGGATGCTTAAATCACCACTTTCTACATTGTCTTCCAATTTCCAAAAACTTCTGAACATATTTAGCCTAATCAACTAAGAAATGAATATGGCATTAAAATAATACTTGCAATCAAAATAAGCTTATCGTCTAAACAAGCCAAGAAAAAGCATTTTTTGTACAAGAGGTAGAACATTTGGTGAAGTTTACAAAGTCACAAAGTCAATTCATCCATTCCAAACATACCAACTCACAAAACATGCATAAAAGACACCACCACACTTTCCATCTTATTGAAGTGATGAGTGCCACTATTCATTCACTCACAATTGAGCAAATAAAACCAAACAAACAACCAAACATAAACTTAAAGATAAAAACCAAATTTGGACTATACTGATAAGGCTTCAAAGAATCAATTATCCAATCAAACAAAAGCAATAAAACCAAGGAATGACTGTATCAAAATAGCCTAACGGCCACCTTCTAAATCAAGTACTAGGCATGTTCAGGGGTCAAAACCAAAAAGAAACCATAATGGATCCCTCAACCAAAAACATTATTCCTAACCACAATCACCAATTAAAACTATGATCAAGTGCTAAAGAAAATAGAAATTAAAAAGGAATGTCACGGAAATGTATCTCTCTCTCAACCAAGCAAGTATTATAAAATAAAGATGTGATAATGAGGCAGTAAAGGGATAAGGGGGTGAAGCCTTCTCAAGCTCAAGAGGGGGTGTGGCCAACTCAAAAATCTCCTCATTCCACGTCGTCTCCTTCTCCATAAGCTTCATCCATTCCATCACTTGAATCCTTCGGGTTGGCTTCCGCATCTCCTTATTCTTCATCTCTTTTTCCTTGTGGTTTCGACTCATTGTCCATGTAGGTGGAAGGATGTTATACCTCGGGAGGGTCCAAAATACCACAGTCGAGGGGGATGAGAGTGGCCCACATCTTGAGAGTAGTGGTTTTGAGGGCCAGCCCGAGGAGTGTCATATTATTATAGAGGGCCATGTGACTGTATTTCCAATAAGCGTGCAACTCCTCCCGTTCATAATCCATCTGAGAGGCATTATATGTATACCCCGTGCCACTTGGCCGAATGACACTCCGTTCTTATAGCGGTGCTTGAGGAGGTTCACTAGGTGCCCTCGTCCACTGGGTTGTGCCTTCGTCCTACAGGTTGTGAACATAGGCACTGTTGATTTTTTCTTTAGGTAACACCTCTTCATTTCCATCCATCCTAGGACAACCTGCATCAATAAATAACTATGTGACAAGACCGGGCAATAAAATGAAGGCATTCCTAATTTAGCGTTCTTCAAGAACTCAATAGTAAATTGTCTTGCCCAAGTCTACACTCAGGTTTTTTAGAATCTCAAAAACTAAGCACGCATTCTTAAGCTGCACAGCACTCAAAGTAGAAGTCCCTAGAATCCGACAGCTAATAAAGTACAACCAAATTTTGGGTAAAGTTGCATGTGCTTCTTCTTAAATCCCAAAATTGTTGTTTTGGCATAATTATAATCCCAATTCTATTCCCCTTCATAGAGCCGTACCCAAATCTTGGCAAAATAAAGTCCCCAAAAATACAGATTAGCAACATTAAATCTCTATAGCCATTACCCTTTAGATTTGGAATCTTAAAAACTGCATTGATTTTTCTTGTGCTGATATTTGCCTACACTCTTCTCACATAAACCTTTTAATTCTCCACACCACAAAGATTGCAATGGAATTGCTTGACGAAATTTACATTGCCTAAAAGGGTCATCTCATTAAAATTTAGCCAGGTTCTCTCCTTTAACTAACGCTCAATCTCCATTTGAAAGTTCTCAAATTCATTCCAACTTTCTACTAATTCAAAACTTCTTTCCTAAATTATCATATGTTTTCTATGAATTTTATAGATCTTGGCAGTTTTGTCATTAATAAATAAGTGACATCAAAACTGGCACCATCGATACCACTACATGCACCGATTTTCTATTTTTTTAGTGGTCGAAGCCGTAGTCACACAACCTTCCACTTACCCTTATTCTTGGCTATTTAATCACAATACTAATAACAACCAAGAAATTTATAAGCAATTTCAACCAAACAACACCCTAGCAATAATTCAATTCAATTGAAAAAAATTCGAACTCCACTTAACCAATGATGTGCACGGTAACAAATCTTCACAATTCCAAATATATGATAAAAATTTAGACTTAGAACACTTACAACGTGGATTGATTGATCAGAATAGCTTTATCTCGGTGGAAGTGCAGTTGAGAAGACAGTTGATAAAGTTACCGCCCGAGTAATCCTTGTAATCTCGCGTCAATCTTGGTAAAATCAGAGTGCCTTGGGAGAGAACTGGAGGAAATTTGATTAAAAGAGGGTAAAAATCATGTAAGAGAGAGGAAAAGGGGAAAGAAAATTGGCTGAGAATTGGAGGAGAAAAGGGTTTTTCTAAAAAAAATTGCCAAAAATTATTTGTACAGGAGGGGCGAGATACCGTAGTTCTGAAAAATTAAACTGAAAATCAATTACCGCACTTATCCTGGAGCTCTAGGGTTTACAAAATATGGCTTTAGTTACCGCGGTCACCGAAAATAGAGTTTTAAATTGGTGTGACTATGGTTTTGAACACTTAGAAATAATTTTGAAAAATTGATTGCTGTAGTCTTCAGAGCACGGTTAAATTTCGAGAGACCTAGAATACTTGACAACCGTGGTGTTGAAAATGAGGAAACCGCTGTCCAGAACACTTAAAAAATTTCTTTCAAAACATTCTACCAAGAACCATGGTTAAATTTCCAGAAAGTTTGTCGAGTTGATGACCGCAATTTTGAAATCTTGAAAACTGCGGCTTTTTAATACTCAGAAAAATTTTCAAACATTTTTGCACTGATAACTGAAATATCCAGATGTAGCTATAAAAAAAAGACCATAATCCTAAAAATTCAAAAAAATTTCACAAATATGTCCATAGGTGACTGCAATTTTCAGACTGCAGTCAAATTTCTAGAGAAATTCAACCTTTGACAACCATGGTTCAAAAATGAGGAAACCACAGTTGTGAAGACTTAAGAAAAATTTTCAGCCAACTTTTTCAGCATTTCTCCAGTTCATCCCCTTGGCCCCTGTTACTCTCTATCACTTGCAAACAAAAAAATATAAATTTAGAGAGACATTTCACTTGTCATTCCAACACAACCACTTCAAACTAGAGTTAAACCATGAAGATACTAAAACTAGCTAATTAACCTATCTAAGCTTAAACAAAAAATAAATAAATAAGGGAGGGAGAAGAAGCTTGGGTTACCTCCCAAGAAGCGCCCTTGTTTATAGTCGTTGGCTCGACTTTGGAATGTGAGATCAAGTTATGCTGAGGTGAACGGTTTCCCGTTCTTTTTCAATCACTCCTCCATAGTAGGGCTTCAACCGAAGACCATTCACTTTGAAATTTTCCTCGCCTCTTCCCAATTCTATCACTCCATGTGGAAATACTTGCAGCAGTTCAAAGGGGCTGTTCCACCTTGATTTTAGTTTGCCTAGAAATAGTTTGAGTTGGGAATTATAAAGAAACTCCAAATCTCCTACCTTGAACTTCTTTCTTGAGATATGTTTGTCATGCCAAACATTAGTTCTCTCTTTGTAGACCATGGAGTTTTCAAAGGCTTTCCTCCTAAACTCATCAAGTTTATTCAAATCCAATAACCTCTTCTCGATGGCTCCCTTTCAATCAATATTTAAAGTTTTTATTGCAAAAAATGCCCGATACTCTAACTCCACCAAGAAGTGAAAAGTTGTCCCAAATACCATTCTATATGGCGACATCCTAATGGGGACTTTGAAGGCGGTCCTATCCCAAAGCACATCATCCAATTTTCGTGCCCAATCATTCTTAGAGTTGTTGACTGTCTTCTCCAATGATTTTCTTGAGTTCCTAGTTGGACAATTGAACTTGCCCCGAATTCGGCCAACGGGGTATAATAAATGCAACTTTGTGCTTCACCCCATATTTAGCCATCTAAACTTCAAATTGGGCACTCTTAAAACGTGTATAAGCCATCACTATAATGGCACGGGGGACTCCATAATGAGAGAAAATATGCTTCCACAAGAACTTGTTGACCACCTTGGCATTGTTTGTTGCCATAGCAATAGCTTCAACCCGTTTCAAAATTGTAATCGACGGCCACCAAGATATACTCGTTCCAGTAGGAGATGGGGAAAGGGCTTATGAAATCTATACCCCATGTCTCTTAAACCCTTCAAGCTCGACAATACCATGAAGGGGCATCTCATGCTTCCCTAAAATGTGAGTGCCAAAGAGTTGGCACTTATACACATCTAGAGTGTATGAAGAGACAGGAATCCATAAAGATACTCTACCAATAAAATTCACTTTGTAGCACCATGAAGACGGTCCTTTAAGCTCCATGATGAAGAGGATAGGAGATGAATGGAAATGTCTTAAGATATCTTCCCCTTCACTTTCTGGAATGCACCTCCTAAGAATTTGATCCCTGCAATACCTAATGAGGTTTGGAAAATCTCAATAATAGTGCTTGACCTCAAAAAAGAACTTTCTCTTCTTATTCACATCCAACGACTTTGGCGTCACTTTTGCCACAAGGTAGTTAGCTATGTCCACAAACCATGGATAATTTTCATTTGCATCTTGTTTAGAGAAAAGATACTTGAAAGTAGAGTGGTCAGTGTGTACGATGGTTTTGACACCAATCAAATAAGACCGAAACTTGTCAAATGCAAAGACTGTGGGTAGTAATTCCTTTTTAGTTGCAAAAAATTCACTTGTGCCTCATTCAAGGTCTTGCTAGCATAATGTAAGACGTGCAATATCTTATCAACTTTTTGACACAAAATAGTACCAATTGCATAATCACTAACATCACACATGAGGTCGAGTGGAAGAGACCAATTAGGTGCCACAAGGATAGGTGCATTAACAAGTGCATGATTCAACTCAATGAAAGCATTGAAACAAGACTCATCAAACCTAGTTGAACACACAATCCTTTTGAACTAGAACACTGCATGCCCAAGAAAACTCCTCACATCTGTCACATTAGTAGGAGTTAATTTTTCAATTACCTCTACCTTTGCCTTATCAATTTCAATGCCCTTAGAGGACATACTATGTCGAAGCACTATCCCCTCTTGCACCATAAAGTGGCATTTTTCCCAATTAAGGGCCAAGTTTGTTTCTACACATCTCTTCAACACATTGGACAAGTTGGTCAAACAATCATCAAAAGGGATGCCAAAAACACTAAAATCATACATAAAAAATTCGATGCATATTTCAACTATATCATGGAAAATTGCATACATGCAATGTTGGAAAGTACTACGAGCATTACAAAGCCCAAAAGGCATTCTCTTATAGGCAAAAGTGTTATACAAGCATGTAAAAGTAGTTTTCACATGGTCCTCCGGGCATATAGCACTTTGCAATTACCTAGAATATCCATCAAGAAAGCAATAATAAGCAAACCCAGCAAGTAGCCTTTCTAACATTTGACTGATAAAGGACAAAGGGAAGTGGTTCTTGTGGGTGGCCTCATTTAATTTTCAAAAGTCAATACACATACACCAACCTGCTACCACTGAGATGGAAGGAGCTCATTACTTTTGCTAATAACCACAGTGATGCTGCCCTTTTTAGGGAAAACATGAGTAGGGCTAACCCACTCACTATCACTAATTGGATAGACGATTATGGCATCCAGGAGCTTCATTACCTCCTTCCTCACTGCCTCTTTTAAATTGGAGTTTAACCTCCTTTAAGGTTGCCGCACCAACGTCAGGTTCCTCACTTAAAAAAATATTTTGCATACATACGGAAGAGCTAATACCTTTTATATCATCTATTGACCATGCAATCACAGTTTTAAACAATTTAAGCACATGTAAACAATCAAGCAAGTTCTTCACTAGACAAATAGGCATTTACAATAGCCGGTATGTATCAATGCCACCCAAATGACCATATTGTAAATGGGAAAGGAGACACTGGTTTGAGTTCAAACTTGGGGGGTTCGTTGGTCATGGACCCCCCTTTACCTATGTCCATTTGAATTTGCTCTTCCACCTTTATTTCCAGCTCCTATTTACTATTGTCCACGGTTTCATGCTCATCCTCATCGAGTTCCAATTATTTTCTGCCTTGCATGGAAGCCATATCCATGGAGTGCTTCTTAATGAGTTCCTATAGAAGTTATCAACCAAGTCATCAATTAATTCAACTCTCATAACATCGTCATGAATGGAAGGAAATTTTAAAGAGTCAAAAACATTAAATGAAATAATATCCTCATTGACTTTAAATTGGAGTTTGCCATCTTGGACGTCAATTAGCGCTCTTTTTGTTGCTAGGAATGGTTTTCCAAGGATCGAGGGTGTCATAACATCGTCCTCTATCTCAAGCACTATGAAGTTTTCCGGCAAGAACACTTTTCCCACTTTCACAACTATATCCTCCACAATACCCAAAGGTTATCTAGTGCTTCCAATTGGAAGTGTAACATTGGTGGTTTTCAATCCTTCCCCATTCAACCTCTTGTATGTGGCATGTGCCATAAGGTTAATAGAGGCTTCGAGATCACACAAATCTCCATAAAAAATTATTCCCCCCAATCTCACACGGAATGGAAAATGACCCCGAGTCCTTCAATTTTGGAGGAAGGTTTTTCTAGATTATAGCACTACATAAAATCTAGACCCTAATTAGCTTCCTTTTATTGGTGATGTTTTCTTCATGAATTTGGCATAGCTTAGCATGTTGTCCAAGGCCTCAATGAATAGGATATTTATTTCAATCTTTTTGAATATCTCCAAAAAAAATTTAAGCTTCTTGGCCTTCTCATATTCATTCATTCTTTGAGGATATGGGACTCTCACTTGTTTTGTCAATGATACTGATGGATCCTTGCCATTGTCTTGTTAAGTAAAGGCCTTGTTAGGTTCTTCATTTTCTTTAAGCTCTCCCTTGGAAGACTTCCCTCTCTCTATGCAATTTACTAAACATCTTCCATTCTCATTTGCCTTTGAATTTGAGTTTCCAATAACTTTTTCTTCCAAGGCTTTCCTACTTCTAAGGGTGACAGCTTGAACTTGCTTAATTCCACGGTTGTTCCTCGGATTGGGAATGGTATCACTTGGTAACGACCCCAATGCCCTTTCATTGTTATGGCGGGAAGTTGGACCTATTTGAATCTTCAAATTTCTTATAGTGGCACTCAACTTCTTCGTCTCTCCACTTTGGCTCTCATTTTCTCTCTTCAAATTATCCAATTCCCTCCTTAAGGTATCTGCATGTGCAAAGTCCCTTGAGAGTAATTGTCATTATATGTAGGTTGGGAATAAATTGGAGGTTGAAATGGAGTCCTTTGTTGATGGGGTTGAAATGGAGGGTTTGGATGAGCTTGACAGAATTGAGTAGGTCTTCGATAGAGTCCTGAAGAGGTTCTAGAAGTTAACCTTGGTTGTGGAAGTTTTGGGGTTGAGGATTTGGTTGGAATGATGGAGATTTTGTTGATTTTCTTGGTTGTTCCAAGAAAAATTGGGATGGTTTCTGCATGAGGGATTATAGGTGTTTCCATATATTCCGGGAAGGATTTTGTGAGTTTTTGGACTTACTCACATAACCCCATTGGCTTCACACATGGGCTATTTTGATGATCGCCCCTACATAAATCACAAGAGAGTGGCACACTTGATGAGCCGAAGATATTGCATTTACCGTAATTCCCCTCCCAACATTCTCAATTGTACTAGTCAAGTTCGTCATCACGTTCATCATGAGGCCTTGTTGGGCAAGTAGAGTGTCATTTGTGCTCAAATTCAACATCCCTCCAGGTTGGACATTAGCCTATGGTGCTTGTTGTCTACCATTTGGATTGATTGGCCCGTGGTAGTAGTAATTGGATGCTGTTCTATTAAGTAGAGCTTGTGCGTCTTCCGAAGTCTTGAATATACGGAACCATCCACACTAGCATCAACTATTGACCTCCTCTCCGAAAACAACCCATTGTAAAAGGTTTGAAGCCATAATGGGATGGCATGATGTGGGCATTTTCTCAATGGATTTTTGAATCGCTCCCATGCTTCACTCAATCATTCCCTCATATCTTGTTTACAAGATGTGATGTCATTCAGGAGCTTAGAAATCCTTGAGGGAGAAAAATGTTTAGCTAGGAATTGTTAGGCCAATCGATTCCAAGATGTAAACGTCCCTTGCTCAAAAGAGTGTAGCCATGCCTTTGCCCTATCTCTCAAGGAAAATGAGAAAGCCCTCATCTTAACGCAATCCGGGTGCACACCATTATATTTGAATGTATCAATAACCTCCTCAAAATTCACCAAATGTGTGTACGAGTCCTCGTTGTGTCCATACCCAAATATGGCATGAGATTGGAGCATTTGGATGAGGTTATAGATTTAAGCTCAAAATTATTGGCTTGCACGGGCATTAGGGCAATGCCCCTTCAAAATTCAATGTTGCATAGTCCCTAAGGGGTTGACCATTAACATTACCCCTGCATTTCCATTGGTTACCAAATTCATCAAGCAACCCATTGCCATTATCGTGTGCATTGTTTCCTGCTACCTCTTCTTGATCATCTTGTTTCAGATTCTCTTCAAATCCCCTATTATTATGTGGTAGGTTTGCCGTTTGACTACCATTTTGCTCTTGTTGTTGTATCTTTTCCTTTTAGAGTCTACTCAAGGGTACGTTCAATCTCGTAATCTATAGGTTTCAATAAGTGTCTCCCCGTAACCATAAACTACACAATAAACAATTGCAAGAAATCAAGTCCCAATGACAATCACCAAATGCAAGAAATAAACGATAACTAAGGCAATTACAACAAGTCCTAACTACAAGAAATAATTGAGAAAAGAAAAGGGTCTAATCTAATATGAGCTCATAGTTTCTAATACCATCATTGCAACTAAACGGATCACAAAAACTTATTCGGTGAATATTGGATAGGCAATTAATACACAAACAAGTAATAAAATTAGCCCAATTACACCGAACCAACACACACTCTCACAAGTACGCAAGGTAGTGTTGTTGGTTAGTAGTGAGTGGGAGTCGTTCCCGGGAGTATTGATAGGCGACTACTAGACTAAACAAGTCGTGCACTAGCTAGAAAAATGAAAAAGGAGTTTTTCCTACACTACTAAAATAATAAGAATTCACACTTAAAGGAACACTAATTTAATCTAACAAACAACTAAAGTTATTACCAACTATGCATAGACAAACATGAAAGAAAATGAGCACAAATGGAAGCATATTATACTAGCAGAAAACATAATGTGTTAAGCAACTAGAAGATAGAACTAAACTAAAGTCTAGAGCTATTTTCACTAAAACAATAATATTAAACTAAATTCTATACTAAATTACAAAGATAACGAACAATTTAAGGATAAGCAACTAAATAGGCAATTAAAATTCTACACTAGGAGACAAGCTAAACTTAAACAAGTGAACAATTGACTAAAGTAACACTAAGCTAGTCTACCACTAGGAAATTAAGCAATAAAATTAACACTAACTAGGAAAGAAAGACACTAAATAGAAATAAAGAAAAACCACAATAAATACTACCCTAAGAAAGCATATAAATGTCACTAGCCAATGATTGGAAAATGATTGAGAGACATGAAGGAATTTTCTAAAAATAGAAAGATCCTACTCTAGTTGCTAGTGTGTTCTTCATTTTTACTATTTTGGTTAAGAAATTTAAATGCAAGAATTCTAATTTTAGTCTAATGTTTAGGCAATGAAAATGAGATTTAATGTAAACCCACAACCAAATAACGCTTAGAACCTAGGAAAACACAAGATCTAAAGCAAGATTTGCAACTAAGATGAAGATTTTAGCTAAGTCTCGAAACTAGTTGAGATTTGGCTTAGTTAAAAAGGCAAGAGAGAGAGAATGATAGCAAGTAAAATTGATAGCAAATTGAAGAGAATTAAAAGATCAATAATTGACGACTAAAAGGTAGAATTTTTACTACCAAAATTAAGCTAAATAATTAGAGTTGAAGATGAAAGTAGGATAAAATACTATATAAGACTAGTCACTACATCTATGGAGGCTATGCTATCTAAACTATACCTACCACTATATATTTGTACGTTTGTTCCTAGGGTAATTTAAAAATTCTCTTGGTCAAAGTACTGAATTTTTTTCCATAACCGTGGTCCCCATTCTAACTATACAAATTCAGTGTCAGCGGCTCTTGAAGAATCTAGTTTCAAGCTTGGAAACCGCAGTTGTCGAATTAGCTCTTGAGACCTCGTGAGCACTGTCATTGCACTTTGAAGTTGAAGTGGTAGAAACTGTGTTACAATTTTCATGGCCTGTATTCCTTGACCGCGGTAGTGAAGCTGTTGATCAGATTTTGACTTTTTCAACTAAGTACATTCCAGCCCCTTGCTTCTTTCACTTCTTCAACTAGTAGCAAATTTTCAAAATTACCTTACAAACAAACCACAATACATAAATTAAAATGCACTTAATATCATAAATGTCAATTGTATTTATTAAGACCAAATTATTACATATTTCTACCAAAATTCCTAATATAAGTCTAAGTTCCAAAAGTTACTACTAGGCATAAAGGATGAAAAAAAATACACCAAAAACAATCTAAATGGGACTAACATGGTCAACATTGCCTAGGAATTAAGGGTAAAATAACTCTATTATGTAAAAGAGTTCGCATTAGCCATTTGTAGTCTTTCTAACTCTTGTTGTACTCTTCTCTCTTTCCAAATTCTCCTCAATTCCTTCTCTTTTTTGTTGTCAAGGCAAATCAAAGTCTCTTTTTCACTTCTAATCATGCACTACAAAAGCAAATTCAACAAATTAGTCACAAGTGTCACTTCAAATTATAAGATCGAGTTACCAACATAAACAAGTAAAATTACTAATTAAAGACTAAAATTAACTACTAAAATAAGTAAAATGCCTTAATCTATTTGACAACAACACCAAAAACTAGTTCCACCTCAATTGGAGATCAAATCAAATCAAACAAGTTCATGAAATAAACTGCACTAAGTCCTAAAACTCTACTCTCACTCTAGCTACTATACAGGGTAGTTAGTAAATAGGATAAGTGGGTATCATCCCACAAGGATTATTGCCTGAAACTACCGAGATTTAAAGGTCCTTGTATAGTAAAAATATGGAGAAAGGTAACCTAAACAAACTCGATTAAACAAGTAAACTACAAATAAAAGGACTAAGTAACTAGACTAACCTAATGAAAGCAATTAAAATTACCTTAAATTTAACTAAATTAACTAAAACCTGATGGAAATGAGAAAGAAAATAATTCAAAATGTTCTAAAGCAAGCATAAAAAAAGCATGAAAACAAAGAGAATTCCATTTTAAGAGTAAATCAGGCTAATGAGATTTGTAAAGAAAATTAGGTTAAAACTAAATATTTTTGAATTTTTGATTAAGTGAAAATAAAATCCACTAACAATTACTAGAAATTAAAGCAAGGAAATGATGATTTTTTACTAAAAGGTACTTAATTAGTAGAAGAACCCGACAAAATTTCAAAAGAAACTTGAAATAGAAGTAACTTGACTTGTAAGAAATTTAAATTAAAATCATGTAAAAATTATATCTACTTGAAAGTAATAAAAATCCCACTAAGATTAACTAATCAAAATTTAGACTTTCTATAATTTAAAGATTAGATCTAAAACAAATTAAAAGAGAACTTTTATATAAAAAAGGGAACTTGAGTCTTAGGCTAAAACTAAACTACTCTAAACTATCAAATTAACAACTACACTACTACTATGTGTACTTCAGTGAGTTACAAAATAAAACTCAAAGTACTGCAACCCAAAACTACAAGAATGCCCTAAACTTAAGTTGTTCGCATCTCGAAGTTGCGACATGGACTAATTGGTGCCACAATAACGACGTTTAAATTACACTTTGAAATCCTGCCTCAATGTCGCGACATCAACAATCTCATGTCACGACATTTTGCCTTTTATAGTTTAAGTTGTCAATCTTCATTTTTTGCAAATTTGCTTCTTGGACTCCTGTCATCTTGATTTTCCACCTTTTAATTTTTACCCTGCAAAACATTTCACTTAGTAAGTACTCAAATTTAACTAAAATTAAGCAAAATTATACTAATATCTTAATATTTACAAAAGTAATTGCGAATGCCAAATGCTAAAAATTAAACTAAAACATTTAATTAAACCCCAAAAATAAGGGTTAAAACAACTCAAGCTATAGTTCAGAAGTAGAATAACTCTAGTTTACTAGTGTTATCAATAATTTTTAGAATATTATTTGGAATAAATTCTTTACCAAATTTTGGAAATGTTAAGCTGTGTTTAAATAATGATTGCAAAATATTATTTAAAAATAATAAATAAAATAAAAACCAAAACAAATAGTTCTTCTCTAAGAGATGTAAAATTGTGTAACTCATCATGAAATGAAAAAAGTTTTACAATAGTATATTAAAAAGATTTACAACAGATTTTTTGTAAGAGAGGTAAAACTATGTAACTCACCATAAAGCAAATGAAAAAAGCTACCACAACATATAAAAAGATTTATAATATGAAATGATACAAATAAAATCACAATTCTTAAGACCTTAATTTGATAACCATTTTTTTCAAACTTCTCAGATACCTCTATATAGAGTGTAAACAAGTCAAGCAGAGAATGCTCAAGCTCAAAATTACTTATGGAGGTTGAATTCGAAAGAGCATTTGAAATAGAGATCGAACACAAGCTCAAATTATTGATGAAACTCTAATTCCATTATATTTTGCTCAAAAATAAATAGAAGTTAAAACTCAAGTAGCTTGACCTTTTTGGAAGGTAAAATGCATAATTTGTTTAAGGAGCATAGAAATTACAGTAAGTATGTAAATAAAATAAAAAATTATACATATATATATGTGTGTGTGTGTGTGTATGAGAGAGAGTGTGTGTGTATGTACTCAAAAAAGCTAGTCGTATTTGAGAAGAATACATAAGTGCTCGGAATCACGTCATCAAGCATTTCAAAATTGTGTTGGTCGAACTACTCACCAGTAGTAGTCAGTTCACACCCTTACTTCTATTTGACTAATGCTTTTCTGTTAATTATGTGGATTAATTACATTTACCTCTCATGAGGTTTAACCAAACAACCAAATAAACTCCAAGGTTTGGCCAAATTACCAATACCCCTTGAAAGTTAAATCCATCACACCCCTCAAACAAAACATAAGAAAATTTTAAATATCCTCACGTCCCTATTAGCTTTCCCAAAATGCCTACAGATTCCTCTTCTCTTCATTTTTCTCCACCACCCAAAGCCTCCTCATCCCCCTCTTCTCAATTTGCTACAACCCCTACTTCACATTCTCCCCTATCTTCCACTAAAGCAGTTACACACCCCAAAAACCCCAATCTGCCTGTATTCTTATCTTCCTAACAGACATCACCTTACCAATATTAACCACCGGCAACAACCACCTATAGTTCCCATATCTATATCGGCAGTCCCCTGTCTACCCTGTGCCCTTCCCCGTACCCCACAACCATTTGTTACTCATCTTCTCCCTCCTCTACCAACAATTCGCAAGGCACCCAGCCCATCCATTTCATGGAGTGGTAGAAGAAGGTATATGGGGGTTATTGTTTAAAATGTTATACAACATTAGTAGGGAAGAAAAGAAAGAAATGAAGGAAAATTAAAAGGAAACAAAATGAGGTCGTTTAGTTAAAAATGGGTCAAATTGGAAAGTCTCTAGGGATTTATGGTGGATGACATCATTTAATTAAGCAGTATGTGAGAGGCGAGGACTTGGGAAGGGCGAAATGTCATTGTTTGGAAAGGACATTTGTTGCAACGAAATTTTTTTCAGACATGTGGCTTGGTGAGATTGAAAACTGAAGGTTTGGGATATTCTCTTTCTTCTCCATTGTTTTTAGTGGATAAGTTTTCATGGTTTTCCCTATCTAGTTTGTTCTTTCAATCTAACCCTCTTTCCTTAATTCCATAAATTCTTTTCTGTTTTATTTCAATTTTCCATTGTAATTTTCTGGACTAAAGTTCAGTAATGAAAATTCTCTAAAATTTTGTTGAATTGTTAATTTAATTTAGTTTTTTGCTATCTCAATTGATTCCACTATAACAAGTGGTATCGGAGTAGCTATAGTTTGCCTGTGTATAAGAGACAGTGGTAAAAACTAGAAACAAAACTATGGAAAGAAGCTTCAAAAGTGTTGACAAGGAGGTGCGGAATTAAGCAACCTAATTAAGAATTTGTAGTAAAACTGATGGGTTGAAAATTCATTGAGGATTCTAGATAATAGAAATGGGGATTCCTTAAGGGGCAACCAGAACATAAATGAAAGAAGGTTGCGAAAGAAAATTCCTAAGATAGAGTTTCCATTTTTTGATGGAGAGGGACCTAGCTAATAGGTAAGGAAGGCCACTAGATATTTTGAGATCCATAGAGTGGAGGATCAAAAAACACCTGTTGTTGAGATGTACTTGAAGGGAAGGGTTGACATCTGGTATCAAGGCTATACTAGTAGAACGATGATCCATGGCTAGAATTTGCTACATAGCTTGGTACCAGATTTGCTGAAGGTGGACCTAAGGAAGTAATGGAGGAGTTTAGTAAAATCATGCAACAAGGATCTATGGAGGAGTATCAAGAGAGATTTGAACCTTAACACCTTGTGTGCCCTTTTTATCACATATGTAGGATCCTATTATATTTCTTTGTTCATGAGTGGTTTGAAGGAAGAAAGTAAAGTATGGTGAAATTGGTTAAACCTACAACTCTTCAAGATATTATGAAGGCTGCTAAATTGCAAAAAAGAAATCTCCATGCAATAAAGTAGTTAAGCAAACCAGCCTCAAACTTCATGTCAAACCAGAAATCCTTCACAAAGTCAAGTACACTTCCAAAAACTGATTTCTCAAACCAAAAACATCTTGTTTCTCATACCTCAAACACTTTCCAAAAAAATCCTATCCATTCCAATTTCAAACCAAAAACCTTCACCAAACCTTTGACTAAACTTCCCAAAAATTTCAAAAAAATTCCCTCTTGAACTGAATTTGCAGAGAAAATGGTAGAATGGCTCTATTACAAATGTGAAAAGTGTTACACTTTTGGCCACATTTATACAAAGGCTCACTTGAACTTCATTTTAGTAGGAGGTGGAGAAGAGTATATAGTTGAAGAGAATGGGAGTGAACAGGAGTTTGTGACTATCATGAGGGAGAAGACAATGGGGAGTTGACGAACATATCTATTCATGCCTTGGAGCAAGGCATAAAACCATAATAATTAAAGGGATAATTAAGGATAAAACTATTTCAGTTATGATTGATAGCGGTAGTACTCATAGCTTTGTTATGGAAAAATTGATCAAAGAGCTTAATTAGGAGGTGACACCTACTCAACCCATGTCTATGGCTATAACTAATGGAGAGAAGTTGGCTTCAATAGGAATATGCAATCTGCTCATTTAGAAAATGTAAAAATATGAGTTTCAACAACCTGTTAAGACCCTTACACTTGGTGGAAGTGATATGGCATTGGATAGGTAGATTGGTTGGCTAGATTCGATCCTATATAGATGGATTTCAAAATATTGAGGATCATCTTTGATAAAGAGGGAGGTGAAGTGGTGTTGAGTGGAGAAGATGATGAATCACAATAAAACTAATTAAAGGAAGTAGGATTAGGAAATGGCTACTCAAAAACAAGTATGGAATAGCAGCACAAGTTAGCTTGCTGACTAAACAGGAATGTGAAGAAGATGTTGTTCCAGAAGAAATTGAAATAGTGATAAATGAGTTTGGGGACATATTTGAAGAACCAAAGGGACTACGACTGAGGTCATATAATCACCAAAGTCCTTTGAAGAAGGGTGCTAAACCTTTTAAGATTAGACCCTATAGACATCCTTGTGTATAGAAGAGTGAAAAAGAGAAACTGGTTAAGTAAATGCTTTAGAGTGCGATTATACAACCAAGTAATGGCCCTATATAGATTGCATTATTTGGAGTATTACTTTGGCGCATTATTCAAGGAATTATTTGAGTTTTTCATTTGAAAAATAAGAAAGAATTTGAATAATTTGAATAATTGTTTGGATTGTGAAAAATGCAAATAATTTTTTGCAAACAAGTGTTTTGATAGGTTTTTTTGCACTAAAAGACAAAAAATGTATGCAAAAGTCAAACAAAATTATTAATATCAAAATATGTAATGCCCTTCACTTTCTTTCTCGCACTATCAAACCAAACACTAAAACCACATTCAAAGGTAGTTGCCTTCTCATTGACTAAAATCCGAATCTCACAAAATGAGACATGCACGTATACGTATGCTAAACATGTATGTATTTAATATAAAATAAAAAATACAATTTACAATTTAATCTAGTTTTTTTTTTTTTGGCAGTAAAAGAGGAAATACATATATGAAAGTTGAATAAAATTACAAATATCAAAATGCATAGTCCCATTTACTTTCTTTTTTGCACCATCAAACCATGTATTAAAAGTCACACACAAATGTAGTTGCCATCTTGTCGTTTGAAATCCGAATTTCAAAAAACAAGATATGCGTATGCATATGCTAAACATGTATTTTTTAATACAAAATAAAAAATAAAATTTAAAATTTACGCTTTTATGTTCATAGTTCGAACTCCCCAACAACATAGGTTCAGAAGTCCAAACCCTATAAACCATTGTAAATTTCACTTTTTCACCCATAGTTCGAACTTCCCAACCTAGCTTTAGAAGTTCGAACCTTATATATCATTTTAAACTCTACATTCCCACCCATATTTTAGACTACCCAATCTGCGTTCAGACATATAAACCTTATAAACCGTTTAAACTCTACTTTTTCTGCCCATATTCGGACTCCCCAACCTTGATCCGGAAGTCCGAACCTACATTCCTTTATTTTTTGCCAAAAAACAAAATTCAGGCCAGTGAATAGTAATAAATTGTACAAAAAAATAATGCTAATATGTATGAATAGTAAAGTTCGTGTATAGGTGAATAGTTTAAATAATTGTTTGAATAGTGTAAGTAATGAATAATGAAAGAAATGAGATTTTTAATTGTAAAAATAATGAAAAGTATTTTGGGGAAAAAGTAAAAAAATAGACAAAAAAATCTTGAACTTTCATAGCCTCATCTACTAAGCTCTTCTTCCATTCTTTACAACCCCTCTTCTCTGCCATCCCTCTTCCTCAATCATAGTCTCCTTCCTGCGAGTCTATTCCTCTAGAACAACTTTCTTTTGCCAGTCTCCCCGTCTAGAACATTCTTATCTAGTAAATAGACCTATCCAAAGACAATGCCCAAAATTTAATCTTCTGCTACTATCCCTCCCAACCTTCTACTTCCACGTGTCTCTATTATCCCAACGCCTTCTTCTAAAACCCATCACTCGCATCTCTCTATCCATTGCTTTTGCTTTGATAATTTCCTTATTCACCAACCCTATCTAACATCAATACAAATACATAGAAATCCATTAATTATATGAACTTCATCTGAAAGATACTACCAACAAAGACCTAACTAAGAGGAATAAATAATAGAAAGTTTAGGAGACAGGGTGGAGAAGGAAATGGATGAGACCCATAAGTGTAGAAGGGGATGTCCTCACTAATTTAGTGCATCCATAACCATTAAATAGCCATTTTTTCTGCCATTTTAGTCAATGTTTTGAAAACCGGACCGGTCATTGAAACGGTGGCCTGTCGGGTTCCGGTTCAACCAGTCGAATAGCAGGTTCAGGCAGTTGATCTCTTTCTTTTTCTCTTCTCTTTTTATTTTTTAGTGTGGTATAATTTAAAATGACTTAAATTAAAATAAAATTCTATGAAATCCAAAAACTAGAGAAAAAAAATAACGAAAAAGAAATAAGAAAAATAAATGCAGGAAAAATAGACAAAAAAATAATAGAAAATAAACACATAAAACTAAATGGACGAAAATAGACAAAAAAACAGAAAATAAAAATTGAAATAAATGCATGAAAAATAAATAAGAAAATAACAAAAAATAAATAAAAAATAAATGCACGAAAAATAGAAAAAAAATAAAGGAAAAGAAATAATGAAAAATAAATGCATGAAAAATACAGCAAAAAATAACATAAGAGAAATAACAAAAATAAATATAGGAAAGATAGACAAGAAAAATAATAGAAAAAATAACAAAATAAATGCATGAGAAATAGGGAAAAAGTAATATAAAAGAAATAATATAACTTACCAATTATATAGATGGAAAGGTGGAGTGGAAGAGATGGTGGAGGAAGTGAAGAGTTGAGAATAAGTAAAGAGGAGGAGACAAGGCAAGAGGTGGAGGCGGCTAGAGTGTAAGAGTGAAAAGAAGAGTTGGAAAAAAAAAAAAGCAAGACGAGGGGTTTGAGATGAGAAGAAGAATCTAGATATTTCAAAAGGGTCAAAAGTGTGGTGCTGCGGTTGTTATTCACATGTAGGAGCTTGGAGGAATTTTTTTTTTTTAAAGTAAAAAAACTAGAAAGTTTCGGTTGAACCGACTTTTACCATTCAGTTCAGTTCGTTGCGTTTTTTGTTCCACTCGGATATATAACTGGACCGGACTGGGTGGCTCTTTCGATTTGTGGTATGACCAGTAGAACCGATTAGTCAGATCCGATTTTCAAACATTGATTTTAGTGTGCAATTTCTTATGTTTGTGCAATTATGCATCTACACTCTATTTTATCAAATATTTTCGTGGATGTTTATTGATGGCCATCTCTTTGTTGGGGGGATTTTTTCTGGCCTAATTAGAGGATAAGAGGTTGGTTTGGATAAGAAGATTGAATTGTGACAGCCTATTCATGCAAATTGTTGGTGGATATAAGAGATGAGAAAAAGACTTGGATAAACGTTATTCTTTCTTCTTCTTTTTCTTCAATAGAGAAGTTGGAGAGGAGAGATTTGGCCCAAAGCAACCTAAGTGGGAGGATGAATTATTTTTTACAAAAATTTGCAAATGAACCACCAATAAAACTTTTCACAATCAGAAATAAACTTGCCGGCAGTATAATGAATTAAGCACAAAAATAAACAAAGTAAATAGATAGAGAGAGAGAGATTTTCAAATAAAACCTCCCAAGTTAGCAAACTTGGAATAGTAGTCCATCCAAGTAACTGCTTGGCTCTTATGGTGAGTCAATAATCCAAATTGTACATAAAGTAGGATCACCCTTGCTCACACTAATTCCCTTTAGTTGAGCCAAGGATTTTACATTCAACCTCACTTTTGTAAAGTGATTATCACTCCACTCATACTCTTGAATAGCACTCTTGGTTACACACTTATTCCACTAATACAGCACTTCTAAAGAGCTAATTTGCACTTAAATAGCTATTGTACTTGCTTGTATTCAATGTGGACGTTGTTCTTAAAAAATTTAGGTTAGTTGGCATTTATAGATCTAGTAAATGAGTTAATGGTGAAAATTAGCCATTATGGGTTTCAGACATCTGAGAAACCTTTATTACGTCCAAACGTCTAAAACACTTAAGGTGAGATCTTCTTTCGGATGGCCGAAATTGCTTCCGTTCCTTCATCCGAATCTGATTGTCTGTCTAGTTGAATCATCGGACAGTTCAAGTGCATTCGAAAGGATTGAAGCCTGACATTGGTTGTTCTTCCTTCGGACGGACAAGTGCGTCCAATATAGTTTCTTTTTTATGGTGATAAGTATCTGTTGTTAGCTACCTCAGAGTCATTACTCTCTATCTAACCATTCAAACGATGCTTTGTGTCAGAGATAATTTGATTGGACAGATTCCTGCGTCTGAGAAAATAGGTCTTGTTCGGCCACTTCTCTTCATCCGAAGCTCCTTTGGTTCGAACGGTTCACATCGTCCGAAAGCCCTGTTAATTGAATTTCTACAAAACTCCTTTATAGATCAATTGCAAACCATTTGACTGGATTTGTCATTATCAAAACCAAAATTGTAGGTCAACAATCTCCCTCTTTTTTATGATGACAAATCACAGAGGATACAAAAGACATAACTCAATATAGCCACATTTCTTTCCCTTTAGGCATCATCAAAACAAAACAAAAAAAAACTCCCCCTAAGATAAGGCTTCTTCTTAATCAAACAACCAATATTACACCAGCAATACAAGAGCAATTGCAACCATGTGTCAAGAGAAAATCAATTTCACCAAATAAAACATTCAATTTTTAACAAGCAATGTAAATCAAGTTGAGCACCAATGTCAAAGCAAAATAACTAATGTCAAAGCAATACAAAACAGATAATCTAAAGCAAAATAACCAATTTCAATGCAATACAAAATAGCCAATCTAAGAACTACAATCTAAGTCTTTCTTCTTTTTCGATCTTTGCTCCCGTTTCTGCTTTTTGGTTGGCAAGTTTTCAACTATGGATTCACTATCTTGTTCACTAGCTTCTTGAGCACCGTGTTGCTACATGATATAGTTAAATGTGTGTCAACATCTTCATCATTATCAACTTCGGCAAGTTGTGCAGCAGTATCTTCATGATTTGGCTCACTAGCTGGATCTCCTTGTGTTTCCTATTCAGGTTGTGAATGCTCCGCATCTTCATCACCATCATTGACACTCTCAGAAGAGGATTCAAAAGTGTAATGATTAGAGACTGAATGTTGGTGAACTATACCTAGGCAGATGCAAACATACCTAAGCTCAAAGTTTCTTGGAGGATAGTTTTTTGCTTTCCAACCTCTTTAATTTTCTACATGTTCGGCGTTGGAACTTGGCCATTTGGTTTCCGAGGTTGGTTATAAGATCGCACAATTAGGATAGAAATGGTGCAGAAGAGGATGTTTGTGAAGGGTGGGGAAATGGAGAACTGGATGAAGAGGACTGCGTAGGGATTAGATAAGAGAATGCATGTCTAGAACTAGAGGCATGATCTTTTGATTTTTCTAATTCATATTCGGCTTTGGTAAGCCACTTTTGGTTTTAAAATCTCAAACCCTTTCTTTCAATGTGAGTTTTGTGAAAGTATGGGAGATATTGTTTTTTTTCCAAAAAATGGAATGTCAAAGTAATCAAAAACCTTAGTTAAAAACTTTTCAAATAGGATGTTTCGCCTAGTGTCAGTCAAGAACAATTCCCAAAAGGAGCAAAAAAGGATCCAAATCAAGTTTTATTCCTTTATAAACATAATAAAACAAATAAAGTTGCATTTTTCCTGGCTCTGTATAGTGTCTGTCTGTTGGTAAAAGCAAATTTGTAACCAACGTATACAAAATGCTGAGCTCAGGACTAAATATTGTAGTTTTGGCTTCTGAGACCCGTTTAAAATCAATGTGAAAATTTTGTTTGACTTATTCGATGTCAAATCGAGGGTCAAAAGCAGGCCATTTATCCAAAGAAAATAAATATGAAATTTCATCAGAATTATCAACAGCACATTCAAAAATTGAGTTAATGATGTTAGAATTAAACTCAATATTAATTTGGTTCATCCGTGAAACTAAGTTTCTAATAGTTGAACTTTTTCAAAAATTAGCTATGAATGGTAAAACCATGTCATGATAAATGGATAAATCAATGTGAATTAAATGCCCCCAATTTTGTTTTTCAAAACAATCCTTAATAGTAGTTAAATTTAGTGCATCAAACATGCCCTTTGAAATCTGGACTTTGCACTATAATCAATTTGCTTAAAAGAGAGGTGTACCTTTCGGATGCCTTTGCATCAATGAATTTGGGTAGAGGTGGGTTGGAAGTGAGTTGAGCACTGATATAGGTTTGTCCTTGTGCTAGAGTTTTCCCCTTCGATTGCTTCCCATGAGTGCCTATTGCAGATCCTCCACCAAATCGAACCATTTTTAAGGCAAAGGATAGATGAGAGAGTTTGAGGTGAAAGTTGAGTGATCTAATGAAATTATGGTGAAGGAAGTGTTATATGTTAGAAAGGGAATTAATCAAGGTTATGGAAAGGATAGCAAGAAGATTTGTCTGTTTGATTTGAGTATAGTAAGAGAATTTGAAAGAATTGAAGATTTCCTTTTTTTGGCCAGACCTAGAGTTCGATGGATGTGGGATGTCTGAAATGAAGAAAATGAAAGGTTTAATTAGTGTGAAACAGTAATTTGGATGTCCAAACGATTGGTATACGTTCGAACTCACATCCGGCATTGATCTCAAATGAACTGACGCCTGAAATTATGCCTCAAGTGTTCGAGAGGCTATCGAACGATTGATGTGATCATCTGGTAGGTTTTCTAGAGAGTTGAGAGAGTAAGCCCGACAGTTCGGACGAGAAGGATCACTGATCTCAAAAGGCCATAAACCAAGACAGTTCAGACAGATATGATCGTCCAAAACCACAGAGAGCTTAGGACGCATATTTGTGTCCGAAAACACATAAATCACATAATTTTAGAATCAATAATTCCCAAATAAGTTCTAAGATATTCAAAACGATCTAAAGGTAAGGCTTTAGTAAAAATATCACCCAATTGATCCTTAGTGCACACAAATTCAACACATATTTCCTTTTTGCATACAAGATCCCTTATGAAATAGTGTTTGATATCAATATGTTTTGTTCTAGAATGTTGAATTGGATTTTTTGTGAGATTAATTGCACTAGTATTTTTACATCTAATGGGCACACAATCAAAAATAACACCAAATTCTTTTAAAAAGCTGTATGTTTTATCCAAAGAAGTTGAGTACAACAATTACCCGCGGCAATATACTCAGCTTTTGTCGTGGACAAAGATATAGAACTGTACCAAGACACCAAGCAATTACCCAAAAAATGAAACATATCACTAGTACTTTTTTTTATCAATTTTACACCCGGCAAAGTCACATCCGAGTAACTAATTAGAGAAAACTAGTGGTTTTAGGATACCATAAGTCATAGTTCATTGTCCCTTTTAAGTATCTAAAAATTCTTTAAACGGCAATTAGGTGTGATTCCTTAGGACATAATTGAAATCTAGCACATAAACAAATGGCAAACATAATATCCGGTTCACTAGTGGTCAAATATAGTAAGCTTCTGATCATACTTCTATGGTGTTTTTCATCAACAAGCATTACCTTCTTCATCCTTGTCAAGTTTGGTTGAGTTGCACATTGGCGCTCCAACTTATTTGCAACCCTCTATTCCAAAGAACTTGAGTAGCTCTTTTGTGTACTTGGTTTGTGTGATGAAAGTTCCCTTCTTTGTTTGGTGAATTTAAAGTCCAAGGAAGAATTGTAACTCACATCATACTCATTTTTAGATTCCTTTTGCATCAAACATGAGAATTTCTTGCACAAACTTTTATTAGTAGCTCTTATGATATCATCAACATAAATTTGAACAACTAACAAATCATTATGACTATTTTTTGTGAAAAAAGTAGTATCAACAATTCCTCTTCTAAAACCATTTTCAATCAATAAACCACATAATCTTTCATATGAAGCTCTAGGAGCTTGTTTCAAACCATACAAAGCCTTTGATAATTTAAAAATATGATTTGGAAAATCTTTTTTTTCAAAAATCGGAAGTTGTTCAACAAAAACTTCTTGATCAGTAAAACTATTTAAGAAAGCACTTTTCACGTCCGTTTGAAATAATTTGAAATTATTGAAGCGCGCATATGTGAGAAACATACGAATGGATTCTAATCTAGTAACGGGTGCGAAAGTCTCATCACTATAGTCAATTCTTTCTTCTTGTGCATAATCTTTAGCTACTAATCTAGCTTTATTTCTAACTATTTCACCTTTATCAATTAATTTATTTCTAAAAACCCATTTTGTTCCTATTACCAGGTGATTTGAAGGTCTTTTAACAAAAGTCCACACATTATTTTTATCAAATTGACTTAGTTCTTCTTTCATGGCAAGAATCCAAGATTCATCTTTTAAAGCATCATCCACATTCTTAGGTTCAATGTTAGAAAGTAAAGCACAATTAGTATTTAATGGTTTGAGAGAGCGAGTTTTTACCCCATCGGATGGATCACCTATGATCCATTCTTGAGGATGACTTGAGATAAACCTCCAAGATTTTGGAAGATCTTTTGGTGATTCTTCTCTCTTTTCTCTTTCATCCAAATGATAAGTATTGTCCTCATTGCTTTCCTTGATCTCTTGATGCTCCTCTTGAATAGTGAGCTTTTGAAGCTTTTTTTGCATACCTACATCTTCTTCTTCACAAAGCATCTCTTGAAATAACATCATTAGTTTCATCAAATGTAACATGTGCAACATCTTCTATCACAAGAGTTCTTCTATTGTAAACTTGGTATACTTTCTTGACACTAGATTATCCTAAAAATATACCTCTATCCGATTTCTTGTCAAATTTTTCAAGATGCTCTTTAAATTTTAAAATAAAAGATAACAACCAAAAACATTGAAATTACTCACAATAGGTTTTTACAAAACAAGAGTTCATAAGAAGTTTTGTTTAAAATAGGTCTTAAAAGAACTCGATTCATAACATAACAAGCTATGTTAACAGCTTCGACCCAAAAATATTTTGGTAAATCACACTCATTAATCATGGCTCTAGTGGCCTCTTGAAGAGTTCTATTTTTCCTTTCAACAACACCATTTTGTAGAGGCATTCTAGCAACCAAAAACTCGTGCAAATTACCATTGTGATCACAGAACTCGAATTTGAAATGCTGAATTTAAATTCAGCTCCATTATCACTTCTTCATATGAACAATTTTCAAATTCAACAAATTTTGTATTTCGAGACAATCTTATGAAATTTTCAAAAGATTTATTTTTGTGAAGAAGAAATAGCACCCAAATCATAAACAATCACAAAAGCATATTTACTACCACCGAGACTAGCATGTTGAGTTGGACCAAACAAATCCATATGCAATAATTCCAAAGGTTTAAGAGTAGACACACAATTCTTTGGTTTAAAAGAAACTTTAACTTGTTTACCAAATTGGCATGCATCGCAAATTTTGTTTTTCTCAAACTTCAATCTTGGCAAACCTCTTACCAATTCTTACTTAGCAAGGTTATCAATCAAATCCATGTTAAAATGACAAAGCCTCCATGCCAAAGCTAAGGATCATCTTTAGAAGCGGTTAAGCACTTTATATGATATTACAATTATCAATATTATTAAGACAAACAACAAAAACATCATTATGCCATTTACCTTTGAACAAAATAATAAAGTTCTTATCAAGAATTAAACATTCATGCTTAGTAAAGAACACATACAAATTTCTATCACACAAATGACTCACACTTAAAAGATTATAATTCAAATTGTCAACTCCAAGCACATTTTTAATCAAAGTCTCACCATTTTTACCTACATCACCAATGCCAATTGATTTTGTTTTTATATTATCTCCAAAGGTCATCTTTCCACTATTTTTGGACTTGAGATTGGTGAAAAGAGATGCACCAATTATGTGTCTTGAACACCTACTATCAATGAACTACTTAGCATTCCTGGTAGTGTTCTCTACCTACACAAAGAATTAACCGATAACTTTGGTACCCACATTTTCTTGGGTCCATAAGAGTTAGTAAATTGACTCAATATCCACATAGATTGCATTCCTAATTTTCATTCCTTTTGACATAACAATTATTTTTGACATATCCAAGTTGTTGACAATAGTTGCAAATAATATTTTTATTTCCATACGAAGAAGATTTTGATTTTACAAAACATAAACCATTTTGGTCAGTTCTAAAAGTGACAAAGTTCTTGTTGATTAACATATTTGTATTCCTTTACATATCAACAACCGTTCCCTTTTTCTATGCAAGAGTACGTCAAGATCGCCCAATCTTTTCTTCAAGGAGGCTTGTTCTTTCTTGATCTTTGTTTCACATGCAATCTTTTCTTCAAATAATCATTTTTTTGTGATAACCTATTATTTTCATTCACAAGTTTGGAGTTAGCATTCAACAAGGCATTATTTTTTCTAACTAACTGCTTGTTTCTAGGTGATTCTTTTGCTATCAAGCAATTTTATGATAAAATCCTCAAGAGTATCATTCTCATCAATTTCATCACTTGAATCATCAAAATAAGTAGTAGTTACCTCATAAAGGCCATTTGTGCCAATTCCATTTCTTCCTCAACTTTACCTTCGGAGTTGCAATCATTCCATGTGTTTTGAAAATTGTTGAAAAAGGGCTTTCTTGACACTCATTTGCATAGTCTCCAAGTTGACCACATTTGAAGGTTGAAGCATTTATCATTTTGTTTCTTATTCGCAACTTTGGTCTTCCCCTTGAAGTTATTGGAGTTGATTGCTCCTCCTTTCCTCATTTTCATCTTCTTGATGTAATGTTTGAGAAATCCTTTAGTGATGAGTGCAAGATCACCTTCATCAAGGTTTTCATCTTCTAAATTGATGGAGCCACTTTCAACTTTTTCTTGGGAAGTCTTCAAGTCTATGCTTCTTTTTAGTCTTGCTTCTTCATCATCCAGAACTTTAGCCTTGATCTTCAACTCATAAGATGTAAGAGAGTTAATCAATGATTCACTGGGCATAGAATTCAAATTGTTTGCCTCCTCTATAGCAATAGATTTGGCTTCCCATTCATTGATAGAGAAGTCAAAATTTTCATATTCTTTTCACCCAATGAATATTCCTTACCCAATGCTTCTAAATCCTTTATGATATCATTGAATCTATAATACATCTTATCAATGTTTTCTTAAGATTCCATCTTTAAAGACTCATACAGAATTAACAACAAGCAAAGATTTCTTTTGTTCTCTTACTTCATCACTACCTTTTCAAATCTCTTTCAATTTTTCCCATATTTCTTTAACTGAATCACAACCTTTTACTCTAGTGGATTCATTAGCATTCAAAGCATTATATAAAACATTCATAGCTTTAGCATTCAAAGTCAAATTAGCTATATCTTGTGGGGTTAGTTCATCTCTTGTTTTTTCTCTTCTTATTTTATTGTGATCATCAATAATGGTGGCTTCAAAAGGACCTTCATTAACAACATACCATAAATCAATATGTAATAGATTACAAAAAGATTTTCATTCTCCTTTCCAACTAATAAAATTTACCCTAGTAAACATAAGTGATCTAGTGATAGATTGACCTTAAAGAAATAAAGCATTATTGGTTGCTATAGTGATTTTTACTCTAATATAATTTAAGCAAAAAGAAAGTGACCAAGTTCTGATACCAATTGTTGGCCCAAAGCAACCTAAGAGGGAGGGTGAATTAGGTATAATCCGGTTGTACAAAAATTTACAAATGAAGCACCAATAAAACTTTTTATAATCACAAATAAATTTGACGATAATATAATCAATTAAGAACAAAAATGAACAAAGTAAATAGATAGAGAGAAATTTTCAAATGAAACTCCTAAGCTAGCAAACTTGGAGTATAGGCCACTGAAGTGCTTCTTCAAAGTTGGTGAGTCAGTAATTCAAGTTGTACACAAAGTAGGATCACCCTTGTTCACACTAAGTCCCTTTGGTTGAGCCAAGGATTTTACAGTCAATCTCACTTTTGTACAATGATTATTACTCCATTCAATACTCTTGAATAGCACTCTTAATTACACACTTATTCCACTGATATAACACTTGTAAAGAGCTAATTTGCACTTAAATTGCTTTTGTACTTACTTGTATTCAATGTGTAAGTTGTTCTTATTGAATTCAGGTTGGTTGGTATTTATAGATCTGGTAAATGAGTTTCCAACCACCTTCCAACGGCTAAGTAATCTAATGCTAAAAATCTAGTCGTTATGGGTTTCGGACATTCGACAAACCTTTATTGCATCCGAAGAAGAGTTTGAACATCTGAAACACTTAAACTGAGATCTTCATTCAGACGGTCAAGCTTGAATCCCTACCTTTATCCGAAACTGATTCTCTGTCTTGTTGAATCATCAGACAGTGTAGTGCATCTGAAAAGATTGAAGTCGGCATTGGTTGGTCTTCAGATACATAAGTGCATCCGATATAGTTTCTTTCAGACTGTGATAAGTGTCTGTTGTAGCTTCCTCATAGTCATTGCTCTCTGTCTAAACATTTGGACGATGCTCTGTATCTGAGATAATTTGTTCAGACGGATTCCTACATCTTAGATAATAGGTCTTGTTCGGACACTCCTCTACATCCGAAACACCTCTAGTTCGGATGGTGCACATCGTCCAAAAGCCCTGTTAAGTGAATTTCTGCAAAACTCCTTTACAGCCCAATTCCAAACCATTAGAGTGGATTTGTCCATTGTCGAAACCAAGATTGTAGGTCAACAGAGATAAAGAGAAATGAAGGATTTTGAGGTTTTTAGAGAGTAAATGGTTTAATACTTGTTTTTAGAGTTCTTTTGTTTGTGTTTAAAAGAATAACAAGGATATTCAATATGCATTTTTGCCTTACGCCAGCAAATTACGTTTTTTGGTTACACAACATTAAATATGGGAGGTAGGTTTAATTTTTAATACCTAAGGGGAGGTTATTGAAATCATACTGAAACTCATAAGAGGAATATGAAATTAACCCAATTTTCAATGCCTTTGATTGATCAGTTGCTAAATGAGTTGATGGGAACTAAGTTGTTCAACAAAATTGACTTGACGGAAGGCGATCATTAAATAAGGGTCAGCCTGAGGATGTGTACAAGACTGCATTCAAGACACATAAGGGCTTTTATGAATTTGGAGTGATGCCTATTGGGCTCACTAATGCTCCTAAAATATTTTAGAGCCCGGTCAATAAGTTATTTAAAAATGTAACTCATGATGTTTGTAATGGTATTCTTTGATGATATTTTGATTTATAGTCCTAATCTTGGATCACAGAAGCATTACCTTAGGCACATTTTTTACCTACTACGGCCTCATCAATTGTATGCCAAGAAACATAAATGCTCTTTTACACAATGCAAGGTAGAATTTGGACTTGTCATAACTACAAAAGAACTATCAGCCAATCCCAAAAACATTGAGAGCATGGTGAATTGGCCTAAAGCAGAATCTCTCAAGTAGATGAGGGATTTCCTTGGGCTGACAGGGTATTATACAAAATTTGTTAGAGGATATAAGGCAATTGCTAAACCACTCACTAACATGTCGAAAAAAGATCAGTTCCATTAGATAGAAGAAGCTATTAAGGAATTTAAAATGCTTAAACTGACAATGAGTACTAACCCTGTGTTGGCTTTACCAAATTTTCATAAGCCTTTTATAGTGGAAACTGTGACAGACTACCCCACTGTTACTAAATTAAGATAAACCACCAAAACCTACCTCTTGCTAGGGCTCAAATAACACAGTTAATCAATGTAAGAAAAATATCATAAATAAGGTATAATTTTGTTTCCACAATCAAATTATCCTTGATATACAAACATTACAACGGTATAAAGAAAACTAGTTTAACCTTTAACAGTTACAACCATCCCGAGATATAGGAAATATAGAGTCCATATGGATAAATTATGTTATATGGCAACAACTCGTTATTCAAGCCACTACAAACAAACTAATCTCTTAGTTATTTCCATTTCCAGGTAACTGACTTTCATAGAACCTATATTAAAATTTTAGAAACATGTGGTTAAATTTTGGATCAATGAGAAACTATGGCTCCGTTTGGTTACCTAATAATGGCAACTATTTGTCAAATATTATTTGGTCAATATCAAAGGCAATTTGGTCAAATGATAATTATTCACCAAACAATATTATACACTATTCATGTTTTGTCTTATCCATTATTTGCACTATTCATTTAATGTGACTCATCCATTTATTCATATTGAAAAGAAAAATACAGCAACTAATATTAGGTTCGGATTGCCGAAGTAGTTGTGCAACTGAAACCAATGACTCAAAGATAAGTCGAAGGAGTCATTACTGGCAATAATTTGAAATTAGAAGTTTGGGCCTCAGATCTTCAATGTATGAAGTATATTAGGTTGAAGTCTTCGTTGCCTGGTTTATCCAGATTTGTTGACTTTTGTCCATAATCTACATGGAATTGTGGTTTTGGCTTAGGGTTTAGAGTCATTTTGCTAATAAATTTTGAAAAATCGTTAAAAATTTTGCAATTATTTAGAGCAATTATCACATTTTACGAATTTGTTTTTTGATTTTATTGACTTGCAATGTTTGGACTTGAATTTGTACACCAGTGATGAAGATTAAGACTGTGCAAAACACTAGACAAAATTGGTTGCTTAGTTTAGTTTGGAACTTTTGATCAAATTATTTTCACTCAAAATTGTTTTGAGTCCTCTTCTGTTTGTAGAGTATGTATAGAGGGATTTCCTTTATATAGACTAATTACAGCAAAACTTCCATATTAATTAATCAAATTGAATTTAAAAAATAAAAATAAAATTCACAGATGTTGTTGATTTTTTTCATCGGCATTCTGTATAATTCTTTTTTAGAAGATCTAAAGAAATGGATTGCGTTTATTCAAAAAAATCTTATATCTAAAACATAAAAATTAATTCTTCTAGATCTTCTAGTCGTTACATTTATACAACTTCTTCAGTGGTAAACATTTTGACAAGGTCTGCTGTACATGTTGACAATGTGTGAGAAGTTCGGATATCTGTTCAATAAACCTAACTGCCGAACACGACCCACGAATTATTGCTAGTAAGGTGTAAATTGTGTTCAGTAAGCATGGTTCGGACAGTGATTTAGTCGTTTGGCGCTCCGAACTCAGCAACATGGAAAGCACAATAATTGAACCATAATGTCTAATTACTATAGTTTATAATTCTTAATAGTTAAAAAATTGAAAAGCAAATAATAGCATTCATTATTTGCAATGCAAATGATTATTTCGAAATATTATTTACTATCTAAACAATGGTCTCATTATTGCAAAAGTCAATATTATTTTCAAACACCATTCAAGTCAAAATCCAAATAATATTTGCAAAATAATGACTCGCTATTTGCAATCCAAACGGAGCATATATGTGTGCCATTGAGTTTTCTAAAATATATGATAATTAAAAATGTTTAATAGAAAATCTTTTGGGTGAAAATTGTCTTTCATGAATGTTGATAAAAAGGAAAATTATCATTACGGTATTTAAGGAACAATCTATTATCAAAATTGCTCAAAATTTTCGACCCATATACCACTCTTATATCCCCTCAATGATATGTACACGACTTGTAGCTATTGCATCACAACAATTGATTGCCCACAGGGCATCATCACATCAAAAGAGGTATTCAGAATATCTACACAAATTATGCTAAATCATACAAGACCAACCTCATAATCTTGGCGGTCAAGTAGTCATGGTGGACTAACAATACATCGTCAGTCCATTACCTTCTTGCGTTTGTAAGACCACATATAATAGCAACCCGATTTCCCCAATACTCGGGTTCCAAGTGTTAAAGAAATTGTTTCAATAAACATGAGCAAACATCATATGCTAATGTAAGGAAGTGAACGAATAATAATTTTATACAAGAAGATTCAATCTTGTATATAAAGATATACAGTAATTCTTATGCCCCTTTAAACATTTTCAACTTAATTTTATAAATAAACTAAATTATTGAGATAGAACTACTAATTATGATTCAATTTTTCGTATTCCGGGTAGAAGCTTATTTGTTATTAGCTGAAATTCTCTTTAACAAGATAGCTCTAGACTTGCCTATATTTAGTGTCACTATAATTACGAGTTAAATACTTATTCAAATCTACATGCTATGTAAACCACTCAAATTCTTTTATTTGTATAGATTTACTCTCTCTCTCTCTTTCTATATATATATATATATATATTTGAAAAAGTAAATAGGATTTGCCTGGATGACGATGAAGGCCTCTAGTTATAGAGGCGAACCAATAAATATATTGGATAGGACATTGGTAGTCTGTCACAGTTTCCACTATAAAAGGCTTATGAAAATTTGGTAAAGCCAACACCTGTCTCTTATACACATAGGAGATGTGTATAAGAGACAGGTCTACAGTTTCCTAACTTCAATCCTTGAGGACAAGGGATTGGCTAAGGAAAAGGCATTGTCATAGAGTGGCAAAAGAAACGATATAGGGGTCATTATTTAAAATGTCATAGAAAGTTAGTAGGGAAGAAAAGAAAGAAATAAATGAGTGACAACTAAAAAGAAACAAAATGCTCAAAGGTATGACCTACAGTACTAGTCAGATCTAGTAATCTACTACACCTACTAGTCTGACCGGGAGGTCAAGTTATCCCATCACAAGACCCCGCAGTCAAATAGTTCATAATATCCACAGATCACCATGGCGTCCCATGGATAAACTATAGAACCGGAGCTCCCCAAATCAAACATTTCTAAACACATCCAAAATTATATACCAAGGTCACCTATGAGCCAAAAAAATCATAAAATGCTTTCATATCAAAAGAGTTTGCAAAAATATCAATTGGTTAACATAAAATAGCTTGGTCCCGATTTCATATGTAATAGTTCTAGATGTGTCAAAACTTGGTAAAAGTGCAGTTCCAAACATCATACACATTCTAAAATCCATCCAAACATATTTCGAAAGCCATTAAACAAAATACAAGTGGAAAAACGAATAGCTTGTCGACGTTGGTCAGAAATAGTGAACAATGATCATGAACACGATCGCGGCGGTAGGTGGCGTGGTACCTAAAACAGATATAAGAGGACTAACCTAAGAGATGTCTCTTATACACAATGACTAGGGAAGCGAAACGACGCGAAACGATAGAAAACGACACCAACAGCTCTTTGGTCAAAAATGACCTTTTCACAATTTCTGACCAACTTCGACAAGCTAAAACCCCAATCAAAACACTTAGTTAACCCCTCAAATTCGTATTACAGCTAGATTAGGAGATAATAAGCTCAGTTTATAAGAAAAAATTTTTCATTTTTTCTGAATAATTTAGAGACATAATTCAAAACAATCCTTAAGCCAATATGGATTTGATTGAAAGGTTTAAGGGACCTTGATATCCAAATTGTTGTCAAAACAACATTTCAACCAACCAACAAAATACATTTCTAAAAATTCAAGGGACCAAGGTTACAACCCAACTCAAAATACACCATATTCAACCAACCAACAAAATCCATAAACGGAAAGATTCACCGGAGCAATAGCCGGACTATATCAATAGCATTCCACAACAATCCATACCCCATAACCACTACAATTAACTCTATTACAACATTAGAGCAACAACCTATGGTTGGAATTCCTCTTTACTACCAAACTGAAATTTTTACCGATTAGCCACACGCATGATTCAAACATGCTTCCTATCCATCCCACTACCAAGGAAACACTTAAAACCATCAAAAGATCATTAAAGATCCTTCAAACATAACCAATTATCCAAATTATCCTAGTTGCGCCAAACTTCCGCTTACTTACAAAATGAAGGGAAATCAATTCCACTTGGTTTCAAGTCTCAATTCCTATCCAAACTAACCTTAAAACACTCTTAAAACATCATTATGCAAGTGCATAGACATAAGCATTCATAGCATAACACTCTAGGCCACATATGGAAGACAAAACCCCAACTCATAATCTTAAAATTTGTAATCTAACCATGGAAAGTTGTTAAAAATCAACCCCAATCACTTCCCAACCTCCAAAACACTAAAAACAACACATAACATACATAAATCATAACTTATAAGGCTGCAAAGAGGGTTTATTTTTCAGCCATAAAGAATCCTACAAAACTTGAAATTAAAGCTTGGATCATAAAGCCCATAAGCCATAAATGCTAAAATACATAAAATCTTACCTTCCAAGTGATTCCTACTTGAAATCCAAGAAGATTTTTGGGGGAAAATGGAGGAAGAGGAGTCGGCTGCTGCTGGGAAGAAATGAGGAAGAAACAACAAGAAGAAGACTTAAAAAAACTTCCAAAGTTGACCCAAATAGTTCCCCATTGACCAAATAGTCTCCAAGTTGACTATTTAACCCAAAAACTAATTTTTGCTACTAAATTAACTCATTTTAAATCAGCCATTGTACACTGTCTCCACAATGCACTATTTACACTTAGTCCAATTTTTGACCCGTTTACCCGCCGGTACAAATCGCGTAAATCGAAAAATTTGCCGAATTGAAAAACGAATAAGTTGAAGTACTTTATGACTAAAAATAATATGAAAAACATTTTAAACCAGTTAAAATCAAAGAACACCTCAAAGATAGGTTTTGTATTGATGAACTTTGTTTTTGTTGTAGCATCTTTTGTACTAAGAAGGAATTTTGTAATTCGTATTTTTTGTGTAAAATGAAATATTCGGTTTTATAGTTAAGAAATGGTTTGATGGTTCTATTACATTGCGGTTAAGTTTGTTGCTCTGTTCGTTTGTGCCTTGCGTTTTGGACCGGTGTGCCATTAGCGCGGCGTGTTACGGTCTCGTTTTTGGGGCGTGACATTTAGTGGTATCAAAGCATAGGTTTGAATCCTAAGTCCAGTAATAGGTATTTGATGAGTCTTTCTGAGGTTTAAATCGATGTGCTCGGGCTTAGAATTATATAAGATTCTGTTTTGTTCGCGGCATTACAGGATCTGTGGAATTCTTTGACCTGGAGTTATTGATTGACTTGTTTTGGGGGGTTTTGAGAGGTCCTTGCTTATTTAATCTTTGTTGTACCTCTTTTGTTGATCTTGAAAAGTTATTCTTTGCTCATGATTTCGTCTTTGACTCTTATCAGCTAGTATGCCACCTAGGACGCGTTTTGGTTTTAGAGGATCCTTATAGAGTGGGGACCCCGGACGGGAAGGTTTTGGAGTCTAGGTTTGTTTTGGAAGGACCTCTCATAGAGATGTGTGATAGGAAGTGTATAGGCTGACCTTATTCAGTTACCGATAATCGACTTTGATTTAATTTTGGGTATGGATTGGTTGGCGGCTAATGGTGCGACGATTGATTGTAAAGAGAGGTATGTGATGTTTCAGATGCCTGGTTTAGATACGATGATTTTTCGTGAGAATGAAAAGAAGCCCCCAAGAGTAGGATTTCGATTATATCAGCAGTGAAGGCGTTTAAGGCCTTAGATAGGGGTTGTGAGAGCTATTTGGCTTATGTGATAGACTCTGATAAAGTAGAGCCAGGCATTGAGGATATCCAGCTTTGTTTGCTTCGTGATTTCGTAAGTTTCGAGGACGAAACTTTGTTTAAGGGGGGTAGAATGTGAAACCCAGTATTTTAATAGCCTTGTTCTTTGATTTTAACTGGTTTAAAATGTTTTTCATATTATTTTTAGTCATAAAGTACTTCAACTTATTCGTTTTCAATTCGGCAAATTTTTCGATTTACGCGATTTCGATGCGGGTAAACGGGTCAAAAGTTGGACTAAGTGTAATTAGTGCATTGTGGTGTGTGAGTGTTGTTTGATGGCTGATTTATAATGTTAATTTAGTAGCAAAAAATTAGTTTTTGGGTCAAATAGTCAACTTGGAGACTATTTGGTCAACTTGGGTACTATTTGGGTCAACTTTGGAAGCTTTTTAAGTAAGTCTTCTTCTTGTTGTTTCTTCTTCATTTCTTCCTAGCAGCAGCCGAACTCCTCTTCCTCCATTTTCCCCAAAAATTTTCTTGGATTTCAAGTAGAAATCACTTGGAAGGTAAGATTTTTGTATTTTAGCACTTTTTGGCTTATGGACTTTATGATCCAAGCTTTAATTTCAAGTTTTGTAGGATTCTTTATGGCTGAGAAAACCCTCTTTGCAGCCTTATATGTGTTGATTTATGTATGTTATGGGTTGTTTTTAGTGTTTTGGAGGTTGGGAAGTGATTGGGGTTGATTTTTAACAACTTTTCATGGTTAGATTACAAATTTTAAGATTATGAGTTGGGGTTTTGTCTTCCATATGTGGCCTAGAGTGTTATGCTATGAATGCTTATGTCTATGCACATAATGATGTTTTAAGAGTGTTTTAAGGTTAGTTTGGATAGGAATTGAGACTTGAAACCAAGTGGAATTGATTTCCCTTCATTTTGTAAGTAAGCGGATTGCAGTTTGGCGCAACTAGGATAATTTGGATAATTGGTTATGTTTGAAGGATCTTTAATGATCTTTTGATGGTTTTAAGTGTTTCCTTGGTAGTGGGATGGATAGGAAGCATGTTTGAATCATGCGTGTGGCTAATCGGTAAAAACATCTAGATGTGTATAAGAGACAGATTCAAGGGACCTTAGGTTACAACTCTAATGTCAAATAGAGTTAATTGTAGTGGTTAACAAAATCCAATTCCAAGGTATTCAAGGGACCTTGGTTACAACCCAACTCAAAACAACCGTTCTAATGGATTTCTGATGTGTTAACCCAACTTTTGATTCACAGTTGGGTTGTAACCTGGTCCCTTGAATACCTTGGAATTGGATTTTGTTGATTGGTTAGAATATGTTGTTTTGAGTTGGGTTGTAACCAAGGTCCCTTGAATACCTTGGAATTGGATTTTGTTGGCAGGGAGGATAGCCTCTTTATAGTCCTAGGGAGAGGCGAAGTTTTTCGGTCTTGCACATGAAAGCTGCCAGAAATTACCTTACTAGCTGTCTCTTATACGCATCTAGATGTGTATAAGAGACAGGGGTCTATGACTGCCCACCTAGCTTGTCGAAATTGGTCAGAAATTGTGAAAAGGTCATTTTTGACCAAAGAGCTTTTGGTGTCGTTTTCTATCGTTTCGCGTCGTTTCGTTTCCCTAGTCATTCTTTAACTTCTACATCTCTTCTAAGAGTCCTCTTATATCTGTTTTAGGTACCACGCCACCTACCGCCGGCGATCGCGTTCAGTGATCATTTGTGCAGTTTTTGCTTTGATAGGTGGGTAACATAGACCCTCTTCCACTTGTATTTTGTTTAACGACTTTCGAAATATGTTTGGATGGATTTTAAAATGTGTATGATGTTTGGAACTGCACTTTTACAATGTTTTGGAATTATTACATATGAAATCGGGACCAAAATCTAACATAGACCCTCTTCCACTTGTATTTTGTTTAACGACTTTCGAAATATGTTTGGATGGATTTGGAAAATTAAATTTGTGTGATGTTTGGATGACTGATATTTTTGGCTCATAGGTGACCTAGGTATATAATTTTGGATGTGTTTGGAAATGTTTGATTTGTGGAGAACCGGTTCTATAGTCATCCATGGGACGCCATGGTGATGCTATGATATTATGAACTATTTGATGGGTCTTGTCTTGGGATAACTTGACCTCCCGGTCGACTAGTAGGTGTGGTAGATTACTAGATCGACTAGTACCGTAACCCAAACCTTTGAGCTTAAAAGATACTCATGCTATTTTATCATATTCCGGATCCAAACTGTACTTGGATTTGTTCGCTATGCTTTAGCATACTATGTTTTGAAATGATTGGATCTTTTTGGCTATGTTTTATACATGCCTGACGTTTAAATGGCATGATACATTTTAGAAACTACTTATGATTATGGTTTATTGAAGTTTAAATGGCATGAGACATTTTAGAAACTGCTTCATGACTATGCTTTTCACAAATGTTATTATCTTTATGTTTTCTTTTTATCAAAATGCTTGGCCCCATTTGAAGAGCTTTTATGATATCCACCGAGCTAGTTATGCTCACCGCACGTGATTATAATTTTTCAGATTAGGTGCTCGTTTTTGACTCTCCATTCGTTAGCAGCTTATAGATTTTCTCCAGATTCGGGACCGTAACACGCCGCGCTCTGCGGATAATCTTCCAAGCTTCTCTTTTGTTTGGAAAGGGTAGTGTATAGATAGGTTTTGTATTGATGAACTTTGTTTTTGTTGTAGCATCTTTTGTACAAAGAAGGAATATACACATAATTTGTATTTTTGTGTAAAAATGAACTTATTCGGTTTTATAGTTAAGAAATGGTTTGATGGTTCTATTACATTGCGGTTAAGTTTGTTGCTCTGTTCGTTTGTGCCTTGCGCTTTGGACCGGTGTGCCATTAGCGCGGCGTGTTACGGTCCTTTTTGGGGCGTGACATAACTATTACAAGTAATTGTTACAAAGAGGCCTATCACTGGGTACTAGTATAAATTGACACAAGAAGTGAAGGACTGGTTCGGCAAGCTTAGATTTGGGTTTGTAAAGCCAAATGCTCTTGTTCAGCAATTTCAGAGCTCTCTTATACACATCTAGATGTGTATAAGAGACAGGGTAACTTGGGCCACCGATAAACAAATTATTGATTCCAGGTCATTGACCAAGGTATCGTAAGGAAGAACCGTATACAAGTCTGGGTTCTTCACCAAGTGGTCACATTTCATTGTAAACCCCATGTTGAAGACCTTTCGGGTAAACTCCTTAAACATTGCATCTACTTTTACCGAGGCGATAAAGGCGTTTCTACCTCGGATTAAGAGTTCCTTCTCTCGAGAGTTAAATTTTCCCTAGACAATCTGAGCTTCTTCTTGAAGTTGAAGAATTTTCTTGTCTTGGTCGGCAATTCTCTTGTCTCGATCGGTGGCATCAACATAAAGAGTCTTCTTTTCCATTTCATGTTGGCGAAGCTTTTCCCATAGCCCGTCCATTTGAGCCTCCCACTCGTCATAAGAGACTCGGATTTAACCATTAGATGTTGCATTTCAGCTTGTTGGCCTTTACTGCCTCCTTCATTTTTTGGCTGACCTCGGCCTTGGCAAGGGCTACCTCCTATTTCATGGAATTCATTGTGGAGTTAAAGGTGGCTTCAAGCTCTACAATGGTGGGCAAAATAGTTATGGCCTGGAAAAAAAAACCAATAAGACTTCAAGGCCTAAAGAAAGGTCAAAGCTTAAAATTTTTGAAAAATGAGAAGAAGGTACAGAATTACTCACATTCATCCAGCTGACATGCAGCTCATCTAATCTCACCTGGGGTGTGAGCCTCTTCACATAGGCTACATCCTGAGGCAAGGTGATGAACTTCGTCTATTCCCAAGCCACTCTAGAAAACTGCTAGCGATCATTAATATCGATCAAAGGGGTGGTCGGAATTGAGTACTACCCTAGGTGGAAGGGCCCGGGAGAAGTTCAATGGACAATTGAGACCAAGTGAGGTACCTTGACCCAACTGACCTTCTTTCCTCCCTAGTGTTGTACTTTGACTGCCTCCTGAAAAGTTGAAAAAAAAACAAGGTCAGTCAAAGGTTTATGAGCATGATGTAATAACGAGCAGGCATAAAGTGTATAATAAAAAAGAGGGCTTACCATAGGCAATGAGTAATTGTTTGCCTAAAGGAATATTTCTGGCAGCTTCGCTAGGAACCCGAACAACTGTGATTATACTTGCGAGTCCCCGAGGAGAAGGGATTGAGGCGGGAGTGCCTGAAGGGGAAAGAAAAGCCTCGGGCACTAAGGCACTAGCTTTTTTGCTTCTCTTCCTGGTAACTCGAACCATTTCGGGCTTGGCTCGGCTTGGGCAACTGATTGAATAGCTAAGGTAACTGCTTGATTGTCACCCGAGCCCCTCCGGAATAGGGTCTACATCCGACGTAAGGTCTACGGCATTCTCCGGGATGACACTAGGGCTGGCCGAGGTGGCGCTTATTGTGGCAGATGATGATCCGCTGGTAAATGAGGATACGGGTTGATTGGAGAAACTAGTACCAATTGTAGGAGTTTTGGTGGAAACCAATCTTCTCAACAATGAACCGAGCTCTGCAAAATAAAAAGATCATCAGTTCAGATATGTAAAAAAAATTAAAAAATAAAATAAAATAAAAAAGAGGAAAAATTTTACAACCTTTATGAGGGTCATAATCCTCAGGAATGCCATGTGTAAGAAATAATCCAGCCCAAGCTAAGATGTTATTAGAAACAATGGCTGGCTGGCTAGTTGTGAAAATTTATCCTAAGGTTGGACTCGATGAGCCTCTTAGCTTCATCGAAGTTCGGAGGGGAGGCAGTCTTGGATTTTAAATTTTATTTATTGAGGTTCTAGGGGCCTCGAGACATGGGAGGATCTAAGTATCAGATAAAAAAAAAGATTTCTTCCAATCATAGATGGAAGAAGGGTTTCCCAAGGTAAGCTGATTGCCCGGACCTCGAGAAGAAACACGAAAAAACCCCTTTGAAGGGAAGAGTTTTAACATCATCCTAAAAATGTTAAAGGAAAGTTGAATGCTATATAATTTATACATAAAAAGAATAAGCCAGCAATGACTCAGATAGCATTGGCGGTCAGCTAGGTTATGCTAATTTCTCAATAGTCAGAAAGCTAAACTAAGAAAGGAACTATGAGGAGTCTCAGCCCTACCTCAAGTTGCTCCTGGTAAATAGTTAAGTAGCCAGGAGGTGACAAGTGACCTCGGTCCTCGGGTGTAGGGAATTTGATGTGCACATGCTTAGGAAATTGGTACCTATCCCTACGGATTTTGATATCTCCGGGTATGAGATACAGGGATGTTTAGGGTTTGAATCTTAGAGTAGTCGTTGTGAGGACGATAGGAAGTGGGCGGTTCAGAACGGAAAATTTAGGGGAACTGTGGCAAGATGGTCTTCGACAAAATGGTTTAACATTTTGTCTATCTCGTTCATCGGGGAAGGGGTTTGAGGAGTCCTTATGAAGGAGGAAGGAGTGAACGTACCGGCTATTGTTCCTGGTCAAGTATGTAGAAAAGGAAAAGAAACTTGAAGAAAACTTGGGATTCGTTGTTGGGAAGAAGAACGGGGAAAGGCATTCTACTGAGTGGTAAGTGGTGGTGGCTATCTTGGGAGCTTGTGGAAAAAGGGGATTTGCAGGTGATGAAGGTATGGAGGATGTAAGGATGGTTGTTTGCCTGAGAAGGGGAGAGATTGTGGTGGAAGAGTTAGGGAAGAATAGAAATTTGTTGAAAAATGAAGGAATTTGCCAAAGGAAAAGTGAAGGGTAAAATTGCAGGGAAAGAAGGAAATATATAGTGGCCCATGTTTAAAGGAAAGAGGACTTGTGCTTGAAATAGGGGGAAAATGAAAATTTTTTGCCTGAAATTGGGGGAAACGAAAGGTTAAGGGTCATCCTAAGAATATAAAGTGGGTTTATCTTTTACGGAAACAGCATGAAAGGCGTGGTGAAGAAAACAAAGTGTTGTGCAGCAGATGCATTAATGGTGTATGGGGACTTGGTGAGCGGCAGACATTATGGTGGAGTAATCATTATAAAATGGTAGGCTTTACAGGGGGAACTTGCCATTATAGAAGAAGGAGAAAAAGTTTCGAGTTCCGTATTAAAGGGCTTAAAATGGGTTCGAGAGCATGCAATTGTATGTTGACAAATCATAGGGTGGTCATAGAAGGTCAATGTTTGTGTGCACCTCAGCTCGAAGAATAGATTCCTCAGTTTAGTACATCACAACAAAGGGGACCAAGCTTTGGCATCGTGGTCTAGAAAAAGTTGTAGGAGACTTTGTTGATTATCATCGGCCCAACCCCGATCCCAAAGTTCGGCACCTAACCGAGGGGACTATTGATGATGCTCAGGAATGGCGCTTGACATATTTTGAATGATTGTTCTAGAAGTGCTTACGTGACAACCTCATTAAGGGCAATTATGTAATTTAGGTATTGTTCAGTTAGTAGGATGTTGGCCATAAAGCCCCTCATGTGAATCTATAAATAGGAGGTTCATGAGCTTAGATCTGGATAACCCTTAACAAGTTTCGCTTTACAATTCAAATTTAGAGATTCTTTCTCCTATTCTCCTTAGCTTTCATTCTTTCTCTGTCTACAATTTTCACTTTCATTACTATCGAATCTTAAAATTGCAGAAAAGATTATGGCACGAAGAGCCCTTGAATTTGGACCAGAACTAAATCTCTCGAGTTTTATTCTGGAGGGCGATGTGAGGATAATAATCGCGACCTGCCTTGCCGAGGAGCACAATCTATCTACGTTGGGGGCTTCGGTGGTTAATACAAGAAGTTGGTTAAAGCAGCTGCAAGTATATAAGGTTTGCTGGACAAGAAGTGGGAATAAACTTGCTCACGCTTGTGCACGAAAAGGTAAGACTTAGATGGGCCACGAATGATGTAACGCCAATCTATTTGGCAAATTTTTCTAATTCATACAAGTTCATCCTCTGATTATTAAAAAAAAGAAGAAATTGACATCATTGTGTTTTAAAACTTTTACTATTAAATAAATATTCAAAACATATAGTATTATATTATACACCAGTACAAATATTCATCTAAGTATAATTGTACACCTTTGTGGGACCGTAGAATTTTTGTAAATTTTAATTAGATTTTATTTCACATATATCATAACAAAAATTAGTCCAATAATTTTTATAATAATATTCCAACAAGAATAGTTGTCCAAATGTATTCCTTGACTTTGTATTTTATATATATATATATATAATTCCAAAATAATAACTTTTTTGAAGATAACCATTTTGTAAGTATTGGTGCAGCAATAATATAGGCCCAGAGGGAAGCAATCAATGAATGATCCTTTTGTTTTTTTGCGTGGGAATGAAGGATCGTTTTTAGTTGCAGTTAACTTGTAACACTATCCCAGTCTTTATAGTGCATCAAAAGCAACGTTATCACAAACATCCTCCAAATCAATTTGGAACAACTTAAATAGATAAGAGAAAATTATAATGTTTTTTTTTTTACTATAATCTATAATTGAAGAGTACCCTGATTGGGGTTTACAATTACTTTTTTTTTTTTTTTTTATATAAATGAAGTTATACAATTCTATAGCTCTCTTGTCCTCTCTCATATGGATTTCTGATTTTGCTAATGAAATAAAAAGTAAAACAAGAGGTGATTATTATTTCCATTACAATTGCCCGCATGTTATGGTAAAAGTTTATGTTCAGATTAAAGCATGAACTGATGTATATATATATATTTTTTTGGAAGTATTTGGTTCACATTAAGAATCAGAATTAGAATGTGAATCATAAACTCCACTATTAATATGAGTTTATATCATTCTCCTTTATTTGTTTGGTTTAAAATACGAATGAGTTACACAATTTAAAACCCATATCACAAGTAATGAATAAAAGTAGACATTTTCTAACATTTTCATTCCCATATAATCAATCTCATAGTAGCTCAACCAAACAGCATCTATGGATATCATTAACTTTGATTCTCACTCCTCCTCTCATACCCATAAACCAAACTCCTCCTTAGTTCTCTTACTTTTGGTTATTGATTATTTATTGATATATCTTTCTCTTCATTTTAAAACTGATTACTAATTTTTAGAAAACTGATATTGTATAATTAACAAAATCTCAAACTTGCTTGTAGCCCCAGTTTGTCGATAATCATTTATCAAATAATAAAAAAGATAATTTTGTGAAGTTGGGTATACTGTCGAAAAATGAAGGAAACTAATTATAAGAAACAATTTATAACAAAATTAACATTTGATTGTTTTGATAGTATGCAAATAAAGCAACAGAAGAATAATGTTGGTGTTCGAATGTGAACAAAGTTCTAACTTTATAGAGTTCGCTACTTTTTCTAGGCAGAAGAAGGGTTTAAGAAAGGGTGAGCTTCACATTCCATCTTTGAGGTTTGTTATAATTACAATCCCTTTCTCTTAGGTATAAATAATTATACTTACCTCCCTTATTTTAAACTTTTAAACTACAAAATCAGCCCATACTAATAAGGTAGACCCTAAACACTTATGAAGATCCGAATATAACCTTATGAATTTCTTTGAAAATATTAATTATTCAATTTCACCGTTACCTTCTTTCCCTATGATCCACTTAGTCTTATCGTAAGAAAACACCACCAAATAGCCATCCTTACTTTGTAGCCCACCATCGAAAAATCACTTAAACCTGCAAGTAACAACCATACAAATTTTGCGCTATCACCACCACCCAAAAACCCTTTAAACCAGCAACATAACCACCCCCACCCCCCCAAAAAACCCTTAAATAGGATACATAACCACCAGTAAGACCAACAATAAAAAGTAGCTTGGTGCAGTAAGATGTTTCTCATATGATTTATTAGTCATAATTCGAGTCACTAGGGTATGAGAAGAGGTGGGTTTAAAAAAAAAAATCACAAGTCCACCACCACCCAAAAATCCCTTAAATAGCATCATAACCACCACTACCCAAAAATCCCTTGAACCTGCAATCTGGAAAACTTTTAATCATCAAAAAACGAAGTAAAAAATCTTCCATATCCCAAACAAACCTAATTGCACAACAAAATATATAACATTGATAAAGTATAAGAGACAGGCGGTAACAAACTGTCTCTTATAACCAAATAAATCGGTCTCAGATTTGTTACCGTCACCACAACCATTCAAATCATCAATTGCACCTTGGTGTAATAAGCTGCAACCTTATACAGGAGAAGGAAGGATGACCACTAGAGTAGGAAGAGAAGAGATGGTGGATGAAAATTTAGGGCTATGTGGCCTGAAGGCCATAGGTGTTTCTTTGCTCAAATTTTTTTATTAACTGAACAAACCAACCCTCATAGACCAATACAAATTATTTGCATTAGTTTGATTGAACCTTCTTCCCTTGTATATAAATCCTATAAACAACCCAAATCACACTAAATCTTTTTTCAATCAGTCAATATTGGTGTAGCTTTTCTTCATTGGGTTGGTTGGTACCGGTGGAAGAGCAAAGGTCGTCACAACTAAGGAGCCTATTATTAACTATGGAGGAATAGAGGAATTGAAGGGTTTAAGGGGAGAGGAAAAGAGACGGTAGAAAAAGAGAAGAGGGAAAAGGCTTTAACCCCTTTTTTTTTTAATTAATAATATAAAAATAACGATTAAAGCATTGTGAGGGCTATTATTATCATTCCACACAATGAATGGAGGTATGTGTAATTATTGAAATTTAAAGGGAGGTTTCTGCAATTATGCAAAACCTCAAGGGACGAATGTCAAATTAATCCTTTAAGAAAATATAACTGCACAAAGACAATGAAAAGTCACATGATTAAATTTGCATTAGGCAAATGTTGAATGCATCACTATTTTTTTGTATAAGATGGTAAATCATTTAGAAAAGGGGGTGATAACAAATGAAGAAGCATAAACGGGAATAGAGATTATGAGAATCTAATTTTGATTTGAAGACAACGAAAAACAAAAACTAGCAATCACTGTATAATGCATACACATCTCTATGCCTAAAAGATCTATTGTACTTGTACCAAAAGATTGTTTGCACTCCGTGTATGTGCACTATATTTTATTCATCTACCAAATAAATTAGTACAATTTTATTTCCTGTACATAAAGTATCTGAGATTTTTCCAAGGAAGCATGACAAATAAATGTTATATAAATTGATAACAAACGCATTATAATTGGGTTAAAACCACTTTGACCCCTAAACTTATCACCATGTATAACATTGCACCTTGAATTAATTTTTTGATCACTTTGTCCTTTAAAGTGTTTGTTTTTTGACACTTTACCTCAAATTATGATAGAAGGTATAAAAGTAATGAAATATTCTCAAGTTTTATGCATTCTTTGTTAGTGTAATGTCAAAGGCCATAATAAAAATAGAATATTGTGATAAATACCATAGCATACACTAAAGATACGTGCATAAAAATTCACAAATATTTCGTAAGAAGGGTGAAAAAAATGAAGGTAAATTAAATTCTATGCTGATAAATCCAATAAATTACAATTGTAAAATAAACAAAAAAATGAATTGAGAAAAAGTCAACTTCTTTTTATTAGCTTCTTGTTTAAGTTACATTATGGCCATAAACAAAAAAAGTAAAACTAAAATTAAGATCAAAAAAGATTTATTAACTCAACCTTCCCTCCGTCCCAAATTCTAGGAGAAATTCTTTGATTCATCCGATTTATGGAATAATATCATGAATCTCTTGTTTCATATTAAACCAAATCATACAACCTCACTTCAAAATCATTCTGTTAAATGATGCGGTTTACCATGGACCCGATCATAGTTATTAGAGCCGACCTGACCCGACGGTTCAACCGATAAACTTAGTGAACCGGCCTTGAGACCGGAGTGAGTTGCTCCAATGACGAGACATAGAAGGAACCTGTCAAGTTTTGTGCAACCTGGCGATTCAACCAATAAACTCGAGAACCCTGTCAGGTTTGGAGAAACCCGGCGGGTTTGTTTCCTTGAAGAAAAAACCAAATTGTAATTGTAAAATTTTGAACCAAAGAGCTTTTCGTTTCACTAATTTCTCCTCCTTCTCACTAAATTTATCACTATCCTTCCTTCTTGGCTGATTGGCCATGGAGGAAACGGAGGCTCTTCAGTCAAATGGCTGAGGGGCAATCTAGCTCTTTTGCGGATGCCCTCAAAAACAAGGTGGAATCTCTGCCACACTCCTCGGCCTTTCCTTTGAAAGAGTTGCAATCATTCAAAGGAGAACCAACAATATTTTTTTCTAAGGAAGAGATTAAAAAGTTGGCTGCCCCTTTCCGTTTCACTTTGGTGGACAACTTCCCAAGGGGCAAATCAAATATGGAAACCGTGCGTAAAAGTTTTCATACGATTGGCTTTAAGGGCAATTTCATAGTAGGTTTTCTTGATCATAAACACATTTTAATTATATTTTTTTTGGAGGAGGATTGTTTGCACTGTTGGCTCAAAAACACTTGGTTCATTAATGGATTCTACATGAGAGTTCGCAAATGGCACCCCTTATACACTCCAGACGTCGAACCTTCAGTAGTTCCTGTTCAAATCACGTTGGAAGGTCTCCCAGTAGTTTTCTTCACTAAACATACGGTTTTCAGCTTGGCTCAAGCTATGGGAACACATCTCAAAAGCTTGATTTGGCAACAGAAAACTTCACACGCCCAAACACAACAAAGGTTTGTGTGGAGGTTGATCTTTTGTCAACTCTTCCAACTAGAGTCTGGTTAGGAGTAGGTGATTGGGGAAAGTGGCAAAAAATCACCTATTAGAATATCCCATCCTACTCTATGAAGCATCAGTTATTAAACCCGACCCAGGAAGAAACCCAGCGAGAGAGGTGGGTAATTCATTGATTCATTTTGATGTGTTAATAATATATTCCTATAACACAGGTTTAATATATACTAATTTTAAATTATTGGATATAAAATATCTGTTAAAAACATTTGTAAAACATATTTATTAAATTTAATCTATTTTTGATGAATTTAGAATAACTAATTATTTAAAAAACAAAACAAAACATATTAAAATAGTTATGTTTAAACTTGTGTAGTATAATGATGTATAACAAATATATAGAAATTATGAGTGAAGTTTGAAATTTGAAAAGGATAAAAGAAAATAAAAGTAAGTGTGTAACAATCAAACAAGTAGCAAATGGTATAGTGGTTGAAATTCCATACTCATTTACTTAGAAATTTAGAATTCGAGTCTTGACAAAGGAATTTTTCTTCCAATAATTGGAACCGTCGGATTCCTTAAAAATTCGGCCAGATTCCCGGTCTCTCAGGTTCAACTGCTGGGTTACCCGGGTTCAGCCAAGTACCCTCCTTATCTGGTCAGAATAGAAACCCAACCCTGTCTAGTGACCGGTTCATCCGGTTGACCAGTTGAACCTCCGGGCCGGGTCGGGTTTCATAACTATGGTACAAAGTGTCATAAAATAGGCCATCATTTGGCTAATTGCAAAGTCGGGACTGCTCAACTCTCCAAGAACCTTGAATCACTATTCCTAAGGGTAAAGCTCCTACAAGGCCATTCAACATGCCATCTTCTCATTGGCAACCAGTTCAAAATCAAGAAGTCGGGACTTTAGGTGTTCCAAAGGAAATTCTAGATATGTCAATGCCAATTTCGAATAGTCTCTACTTCAAAAACGGCAGCAAATCAAGGAGAAACTTGGGAACGGAAGCACCCATGACCAGAAATATGATGGTGGAACACTTTTCGGTAGTGGAGCCACCATCTTCCAAGACGGTGAGGCCGTTGGTAAAGCTCCACAAAAGAAGGACATACAAAATTCAAATGGCAAGGAAGTTGGGATGGAAAATTCAAACGTGATTGAGATAAGTCAAGACCTAAGTACCTCAAAGGATGCTGATTTGACCGTTTCAAAGAGTGATCCAAAACCTCCAAATTTGGTCATAGATTTGCCTATTCAAAATTCAAAAGATGATCTGGACATTGCTATCTCTAATGCCCGAATTATGGAGGAATTCCCATGCTATTGTTCAGACATCTGTCTCTTATACACATCTAGATGTGTATCCTCATTGCATAAGCGGGAAGTTTCCATGAATTAATTTTTAGATCTTACTAAGACTATGTCTTTTATATCGTTTCTAGAAAGTCTCTTATACACATCTGATGTGTTGCCCAAGAATTTGCTTGAATGTTCGTTACTGCATCGTAGATCTGTTCTTATACAACCTGCCTTCTCCTCCACAACCAATGTTTAAAGGAAATTGATGATTCCATCATACCCAATCATAAGGTGTTGGTAGAACAAACTTGCTACTTTTCCGATAATGAATCTTGTAATGACCAGGATGTGCACCCAATCCAAGAATTGGACATTCTCGCCTCAAAAAGGAGAGAAAGACATAAGAGGACATACAATATGCCAAGAGCAATGCGAACTAGGATGACCTCCAAACCCGTTTCTCCAATTTAGTTCTAATACATAAAAGTCAAATTCATAGAATTAGAGGATGTTATTACTCTAAATCGCTGATTTAGTTGTAAAGTGTAGTGCAAGTTAGTATCCTAAATCTTACAAGATGCAATAATTCAAAGGGTATGTCTTTGAATTCATTCCCTTATTGCTGGAGAGCTAGACTTCATGTTAGCCTCTATGTATCTTTTCTTTTTTTAATAATAAAAAGGGACTATCCCCACCTAGTAGGTGGTTGCTCAAAAAAAAGAGCTCCTAAATAGAGATAAAGAACTTTACCAACTTAACCATGTAAGTTTTTGTTTATTACATGCATATTTTTTATTTGAATCTTTGAAAATTAATTTCTTGTACCTATGTATTTGTATATATCATTATATATCTTATAATCAATATTTTTCAATTATCTATGTATAATAATTTAGAATTAACTATTTTATTAAATTTTTCAGTGAATTATTTCAAATTCATTTATACTTAAATTTTTTAATAAAATATATTTTTATTAATATTTTCACTGTATATCTTGTATTTAATCATGTGTAAGTATTATATATTAATAAAAAAAATTTATTTGAAGAACTTACCGGTTGAACTAGTAATTCGTTAATTCACCTTTCTTGTCGGACTCCTTTTTGGGTCAGGTTTAATAACCATGCCTGATTTATGTAAGAATTTCCTACTTCCATGTTGTAGGTAAGCTTTCTTCATCCGACCAGCTCTAGTTAATAGGCAAATTAGTAGAAAAACACGTGGCATAAACAGTGTGAACTTTCCAACTAGTTTTGGGCGGTTGATGCAAAATAGCCCTGTGAAACACCATCATGTAATAATGCAGCCCAACTTGGAAACTTTCAAATGTCTGGCCCAAGCCAAATAATTTGGTAGACATTTGGAGATCTCATTAGAGAAAACTAATATCAAGTACATCTGAAGAAGCAACAAGTACAACACATAACAATTGTTTCCAGGACCTGTAAACACACATAGGTGGACTGGAAGTGGAATAGAGAAACCTCAAGGTTCAAAGGCCAGTGACTAATGAAAAAATGCCCAAAATTGAGAAATATATGGATAAATAAATTTGGATGAAAATTAATATATTTTGGAGAGAAAAATAGGTTTAATTTTGTTAGAAACAAAGGAAACAAGAATTAGAGGGATCAAAATAAAGGCAAATGAGATTACTAAAGCCCATAGTCTCAGGTGTATACTTGTTACCAACTATGATCAATCCAACTTGGTAAAGTCTGTTTTGGTGACTTTTCTGACTTGGGTTTTTAGTTCGAAGGTTTGTATGTATCTGGAGTCTTAGTTTTGGACATAGGCTTGTTGCTGATATTCTCCTCCAACAGGGATTTGTACACTTTTGAAATATTGTCTTTAGCTATTTTGTTTATAGCTGAGCTTGTTTTGGTTAGATCCGAGGATTTCTTGGTTAAGAATGTGCTGGTTTAGGTTTGAAAAAGCAAATTTCAGCATCATTTTGAGTGGGATTTTTATGGTGGGATTTTTTTCTTTAATTGCACTAGAATCTAATGTAATGGGCTTGATGAGCTTGGTCTTGTTGATCTTCTTGGTTGATACAGATAGAAATATGATAGCAATAGAACCAGTTTTGATGATCATGGTTTGGTTCTTGGTTGAGTTGCTTGTGCTAGTCTTGACTAATTCCGTCTGGTTATTGGTACACAATAAAGAAGTTGTACTAGGTTGTGCTAAATTTCTTCTTCATAATTGGTTGCTGCATCTCTTCATCTCTTTGTAGCTGAAGCGTCTCCTTCAGCCAAATAACAACTCATTTTTTTGTGACTGGACTTCAATGGAGGCACAAATGAATATTGAAGTTAACAAGTTACCAAAATAAGGCAAGAAAAAGTACTAGTAGTACTTTTTTTTTGGGGAAAATCCTGGACCATGCTATAGATCTCTTGATCTATATTGAGTCACAACAACAAACCTCACTTCGCATCATCCAATTAGGTGAAATTAGGTGATATGGATCAATATGGACTAAAGATTTAATCCAACTATATGTATACAAGAGATCCATATAAGGGTTTTCCCTTTTTAAAACTGAATCTTTTGTGGTAGAAAAATGACAACTAAACCAATTAGATTATCTGAGTCATTGCCAAAAACACCTTGTCTTGGGAAACGTACTCCCCTAATATCTTCCTCATAAAAAGGATACAAATTTGTTGGGCAGAAATCAAAAACAACAAATGCCAGTCCATGTCTTGTTTGCTCCCTTCTCTGGCCAGCCAATCTGCACATTGATTGGCCTCCCTAAATATATGAGTGACCTCTATTTGTTAGAATTGAGCTATAGGCTTCTTGCAATCAGAGATAATGTGATTATAAATATGCAATTCTATAATTGTGTTTCTAAATGTAAAGATATGTTAAGTGTACATATTGTATAATTAGATTCTTAATTGTGGACCCGTAATTTAAGATAATTATGGTCCTTAATTTCGGTAGTTTTCTTTTCCTTGTAAATATTAAGACTATGTAAACACTGTATCTTATATCATAATAATATTGAAAATATACATACAAGTTTTGTCTCTTATTTCAATCATGGTATTTGAGCCCTATCATGAACCTTGACTTTTTTCTAATTCGTTAGTTCCCATCTTGTATACACATACTTGGTTTTTTGGGTCTTTGGATTTTTCCCATCAATTTCCAGTCACTTTCAAACTCCAAGATGACCACAACATTATTCCCAAGCCTTGAATTCTAATCAATCTAGTAATTTTTCCGTCATTGGAGACCATCCAAGGCCAACTTGACGCATTTTTGACCCGTTTGGAAAAACAGAATTGTCTTTGCTAGGTTGAAGATGATTGATAACTCTAGTAAATTACAGTTATTTTCCTCTAAATTATAGCTTTTGATATTTTAAATTCCGAAGTTGGATAAGCAATTGAGGATTTTTGTTAATTTCTTTCTTAAGTATTTGTATTTTCGTTCTTAAATTAATTATGATAAGTTTTGTTAAATTTTTAGCTTAATTAAGTGCTTAATGGTGTTAACAATATGCAGGTTAAAAATTAAATGATAGAAGTTGTAAGAAACAAAGCTCAAGATGTGTATAAGAGTCATCAAAAATTTATTCAATGAAGAATGCTGGGAAGAGAGTCGAGACAGCGGTCTAACTTTCCATGACTATCTCGACTCGAGAAATTGTCTAACTATATTAGAGTCAAGATCGCGGTCTCAAATGTTCCAAACTAGGATCTCGACTCTCTTTGCTAAGAATTAAGTTCTAAGGGCAATTTTGTAAACTTTCAGCCAGTAACCCCTGATTTTTGCCTAGTGTAATATTAGACTATTTAAGCTACTTAAAAATTAGTTAGAGGAGGTAGTAGATAGTTTTAGTTAGTTTTTGGATAGTTTAGGATAGCTTGAACTCCAAGTTTACTTCTTAAATAGAAATTTCTCTTTAATTTTCTCTTAGATCTTCTTTTAATTTCTTGTCCAATTCAAATTTTCACTAGATAATCGTAGTGGGTTGAATCTAAACATGCAATTTGCCCTTTTGGCTCAACAAAGCATGTTCATGAGTGTGATGAACAACATGGCAAAAGCGTTGGAGAATCTAGAGAAACCTAGCAGTGTAAATGCTATGACTTCTTCTCCAACTCAACCAAGCATGACATGTGATTTTTGTGGAGGTGTCCAAGCCAATGGGAGTTGTGAGATGCCATATGGAGCTAATGAGAAAATCAATTATGTGGCTAATCAATCTTCATAGTCCAAGGAACCAATCCGGAGCTTATGGGAACACTTACAATCCTACATGTAGGTATCACCCAAATTTCTCATGGAGTAACACCAACAACCAATCCAATCCTTCTTACCAACCAAATCTCCAACCTCAAAATGCCCAACACACTCAAGCCTCAAGTTCCTCACCTAGAGCTTATCAACCACCACATCAAAGAACTTTCCAACCCAACTCATATCAACCTTTTCCCAACCCTTCATTTCAAAACCAACAACAAGAACCTCCTTTCCATTATGCCAATTCTTCCCAACCCATGTATCATGATCAATATGCTTCTAGAGAGAATTTGGGTGAAGCAGGTTGGAAAAGAGAAGTCGAGTATTTGAGAAGAGAATTGGATAGGAAAACAGAAGAGAATAAAAGAGATTATGAGAATTTGAAGGCTTCGATAAGAAATTTGGAGATTCAATTGGCACAATGGGCAAGGTTGAATAATGGCAAATACTATTGGGGCATTTTCGAGTGATAGTTCCTATTCCAAACCCGAAGGAGCAATGCAATGCCATAACCCTAAGGAGTGAAAAAGAATTGGTTGAATCTAAGTAGAAGAAAAAAGTGGAGGAAGGAAGAAAGGAACAAAAGTCCAAGGTAGTTGAGAATGAAAGGGAAGTGGTTGATGAAGGAGTCAAGAAGGAACAAAAGAATGAGATCAAGGTATCCAAGACAAGCATGTGGAGGAACCTTTGAAGATAGATCCATCAATAAAAGTGCTATACCCTCAAAGACTCATTGATCCAAGAAAGGAGGAAAAAGACAAGCAATTCACCCATTTATTGGATATATTGAAAAAGATTAATTTCAACATTCCTTTGATTGATGTCCTCACCAAGATACCCAACTATGCTCGTTTCATGAAGAATCTTTTGGCAAGGAAGCGAAAGTGGGATGATGATGAGAAAGTATGTCTTGATGCCCAATATAGTGCCATTGTTCAAAGGTGGTTGCCCCCTAAACTTAAAGATCCCGGTAGTTTACACAGGTATGCTACCGATGAATGTTGGAGGAAAAACGTGGCATCGATCACTTTGTGATTTGGGGGCAAGCATAAATATCATGCCAAAGGCCATCTATGGCAAGTTAGGGATCAACAATATCAAGCTAACTAATATCACACTCAAATTAGCGAATTTATATGAAAGGAAACCATTTGGCTTGTTGGAAGATGTTCTTGTACAAGTTGAAAAGTTGGTATTTCCAGTTGATTTGTTTGTGCTAGATACGAGTGAAGAGAAGTGAGTTCCATTGATTCTAGGGAAGCCTTTCTTATCAACCACTCATGCATTAATTGATGTGCACAAAAGGAAGTTGGTCTTACGAGTTGAAAATGAATCAATTGAATTTGATGTGTTTGAATACAATAATAATATTCCTATTGTTGAAGAGAAATGTTCTAATCAATCTCTTAATTCTATCCTTGCTAGTTCGAATGAAGAGCAAAATGAAGTTAACCAAGGCAATTCGTTCAAGCAAGTGTTGGAAATACAAAGGAGGATCCGAGAAATGAATTGAAGGAAAAAACACCCGATAAGGGATGTGTGTTGACAAAGGATGAAGAGAGTTTTGCAAAGAATAAGCAAAATGGTGATATCAAGAAATTGAGAAGGTACAAGAAGAAAAGAAAATGGTTTGAGAAACAATTAGATATGTTAATTAGGGCACTAGCGATGGCTAAGGCTAGAAAGAAAGGACTTGTGCATGGAAAACCCGAAAATCAAGCTTTAATCATGAAGAAAAAGGGGATCTAACTTTTTCCGTGGAAACCAAAAGGAAAAGGAGGATCAATCACCCTCAATTACTTGGAATGAAGTCCATGCCATAGTCAATCTAGTAACTATAAAAGAGCGCTTCTTGGGAGGCAACCCAAGTCTTTAATTTAGTTGTTATTACTTTCTTTTGGGTGATTTTTTTAAATTGGCTTGATTTTGAGTAAATTGGTTTGAATTAGGTTAGAATTTTTGTTAAATTTTTTTTTTGAGTTTTTGAGTTGAATGGGAAAATAAATGGTGCTAAAGAATGAGTGAAATTTGTCATCCTAACTTGTGAAATTTTTGTTTGTACGTTACCCTTGTAAATGGAGATAAGTCTCAAACTCAAACTCAAACTTATGGAGGGTAAAATGGTCATATGGGTTGAGATCGCGATCTCAAATTTGAGATCGCAGTCTCAACTCCAAACTTCCGCAAAGGCTATTTTTGCACCGAGTTGAGACCGCGATCTTAACAGCCTGAAAATTTTTAAAAGCTTCGATCTTTTCTTTTCTTTTCACAAATTTTCCCTATTCTCCTTCTCTCATCCGAAAGCCCTAACCCAACTCCTCAAATTCTTCCCTCAACTTCCCCAAAAATCACTTAAAACTCCACACCCACCACTAATATCATTTTGTTTTTCTCTAGGAACATCAAAGCAATCATCTTTTTGAGGATTTTTTAAAGAAATTTGGCTTCAAGGGGGATTGACACACAAGCAATTCTTGGAAAAATTTCAATCCGAAAAAGAACGGGTAAGTATCCTTCCTTGAAATATTAGTTGTAATCGGCAATTTTTGAAGACATTTGTGGAGTTTTGTGGATTAAATTTGTCACAATTTTCTCATATGCCTGAATTTTCTTATTTCTTTTCTTTAGATAAATTTGCCCGCTCTTGATTTTGAAACCTGTCAATTATTGAAATCATAAATTTGATTTGTGAATTGATTTGAACCAAATATTTGATGAAAATTTTCGGGAATTTGTCTTGTGATTTTGTGGTTGTTGATTCTTGATTGACGGTTGGATTTTTGAAATTGTTGATTAAATTCCATTTGCATAAAGAAAATGACGAGAGGGGTATATGGCAATGGATAGAGAAGAGTTAGAATGAGAGGGAGAGGGACTAGTTCTCGAAAAAGGAAATCCGGAGAGGGTACGAGCGGAGAAGGGGGTTCGGAACAACCATTTGAGGGTGGTGAGCAAATTCAATCTCAATTCTCGAGTGATAGGGCTCGGAAATTTTTCAAGAATAACGAGATCTAGAGCATGAGGTGATTAGAGAAAAGAATTTTGACCTTGTTGGTCCCAAAGCAACCAAATAGGAGGGGTGAATTAGGTTTCTAAAATTACTTTTAGAAAGATTAAACTCATTGAGATTTTCAACTAACTAATAATATAATGAAGATAGAATCAATGAAACTTAACGAATGTGAAGAAAGTAAGCAAGGAAATTAAACAACCAATACTCCCAAGCTAACAAGCTTGAAGTATTAATTCACTATAATGCTTCACACACTTGGTGAGCCAATAATCTTTACAAAGTAGGAAAATTCTTGCTCACACTAAAACTCTATTAGTTGAGCCAAGAATTTTACTCACAACCTCACTTTTGTACAAGATTATCACTTATACTCACAATTTTGAATTGCACTCTAAGCTGCACACTAATACAATATAGAACTATAGCCAATTTGTACTAAAATTTCTCTTTTCTAGGACTTGTATTCAATGTATTGGATAGATTTTACAGAACAATAGAGAAGGAATATTTATAAGGGCAATAAATGGTGGTTTTAACTACTTTCAAACGACTCAATAATAAATGCACAAAAACAAGTCGTTAAGGTTTCGGACGTCCGAGATACGGATGATGCGTTCGACACAACGTCCGATCTCAGTGTAGTTGGTGAAGGATATCGTTCAGACGACCGTGCATGCGTCCATTTCATCATCCGGACTGTGTTTCGGACGGTCATGTATTTTCGAAGAAAGCTTTGTTCGGACAGTTGTATGCACCGTAGAGGAGCATTAAGAAACTTGCTTTCTGCCTGTCTGTTCGGACGGTGAAATGCTTCCGAGCGAATCTATATCGGACACTCCTGTTCGTCTCAGAAAATTGACAGTCTAGACGGTGTACTGCGGCCGAACAACCTGTTTCCACCAGAAAAGATAGTAGACCTGCACAGCTTATTTTCAGAATTTAGTGCTTATGTCATCATCAAAATAAGGTTTGGGAAAATCAATCTCCCCGTTTTTGATGATGACAAATAACCAACGTGTAAAACCAACAGATATGAGTAATAACACAACCAACAAATTTTGCAATGCATTAGGATCAACAGATAGCACAACCAACAATTTTGCAATGTTTTTGTTCCTACTCCCCCTTTTGACATCATCAAACGAAGCTCCCCTTGAGAAAGTGCACTCAAATATCCATCATCAAAGTTAAGCCAATATCATTATTAACATCAAAACTAATATCAACAACATCAAAATTAAGATCTATGTCAAGTCAAAATAATTCATAAAACCAAAATAAGAGCAATTCCAACATCATTGTCAAAGTAATATCCAAAGTAATGCCAAAACCAAAATACATACGAATTAACAGAGAATCTAAGCCAAGTCATTTTTCTTCTTAGAGCGTTTTTCGATCTTGTGCCGTTTGGAAAGGACATTAGCATCAGTAGCTTTACTATCTTCATCTCCGTCATTGCGTCGTTGCATGATAAAATTGAATGTATTGTCAATATCCTCGTCACGCCCTCATCATCATCTACAGCACCTTGAGTATCAATGTCCTCGTCGTTGCCCTCACGAGCATCCTCTTCTTCGACATTGTCATCACTTTCGGTAGAGGAGTCGAGTGGATATTGTGATTGAATATTGGTAAATTGAACCTGAGCTAAAGCAGACATGCCTAAGCTGAGTGCCTCTTGGAGGATCATCTAATGAGTTTCAAGTCGGTTTAACTTTCGATTAGTGCGACGTTGAAAGGAGCTCACCTGAGTGCTCAAAGAATTGAGAAGGCCACAAATTTGTGAAAGTGGAGGTTCGGAGGAAGAAGGAAGAAGGAAGAGGATCATGGACTAGTAGAGGTGTTTGAGGAGGAAGGGAATGGGGAAGTGCCAAACCAGAGGTAGAAGCTTGGGATTTTGATCGTTCAATATCCAAGGCAGCTTTAGTTAACCATTGATCATTAAAATAACGAAAGCCTTTTCGCCCAATATAGAATTTGTTGAAGTAGGGAGAAAATTATTTGTTTCCGCTGAAAAGTACTTCAGGAAAATCTCAAATACTTTGGTGAGAAATTTTTTGAAAGGAATTTTTCAGTGGGTATCAGTAAGAAAGAGTTCCCACAAGGAGAAGAAAAGATACCCAAAATCAAGAGGAATCCCTATGAAAACACAGTAAAACAGGTAAAGCTTCATTTTTCGGGCTCGGTGCTGATGCCCATCTGTTGGTAACAGCAAATGAATGACAAGAGTGAATATAATATTCACTTCAGGAGTGAGCAATGTAGTCTTGGCTTCCTAAGCCTGTTTGATATTGATGTTAAAAATTGCTCTGACCTCGTCAATATCAAATCGAGTGTCAAGAGCGGGCCATTTATCTAAAGAAAAGAAATAAGAAAATTCATTAGGGGATGAGACTTCACATTCAAAAATAGCATTGATGATGTTGGAGGAAATTTCAAGATTTCTGCTGTTCACACGAATTTCTAATGTGCTTGAGAACGGAGACTAAAAGTAGATTAGCAACCTGAATTGGAGCACCATGTCATGATAAACTTATAAATCAGTCTTTAGTGAACTAAGTGACCCCAATTTTGTTTTTCAAAACAAGATTTGACAATGAGAAGATTAAATTCATCAAAAAAACTTTGAGAAGCAGGTCTTTGAACGATTATAGATTTGCTAGGAAGAGATGTCTACCGTTCAGATGCCTTGGCATCGATGAATTTTGGTAGGGGTGGATTTGTTGAAGCTTGAGGATTAGCAGATGATTCCCCTTGCAATGGAGCTTTTCCTTTTGATTTACGTCCACAAGTTGTTGTTGAAGAGCCTCCACGAGATCTAACCATTGTGAATGGAAGGCAAAACAAATTTGATTTTTGGTAAGATGGTGGAAATTTGATGGTAGATTGAGGAAATTAAGTGCAATAATGGTAATGAACAATTTGGGAATGAAGATTCCCTAATCAATTTGTCGAGAGAATGAAGAAGTTGGAGGAATTTTGAGGGAAAAAATTTTTCCTTATAGGGGTTCGGGGCTTAGAGTGAATTTGAAAGGGGGAAAATGGACAGTTTTAATCGAGCAGAGGGACCGTTTGGACAATCGAACAATTTGTGTGTGTCCGAAAGCTGATGAATGAACGGCTTTCGAAACGAAGAGCTAGTGCGTCCGATATTCTCTCGGACGATGGGAAGCGTCCGGCAGGATTCCAGTGGGAAAGTGAAGAAATTGAGGAAATTCGGACGATCATTAGCGTCCGATGCAGAACCTTGTTTTCGAACGAGTGAGAGCGTCCGAGAGAGGGTGTTTATCAGACATTTTGATGTTGTTCGATATTAGATTTTGATGTTAATAATGATTCACCGGCTTAAACGATGATGATGGAGAAATTCAAGTTTCTTAATGCCCTCTGTTTAGTAAAAATATCAGCCAGTTGATCTAAAGTAGACACAAATTCAACACATATTTCCTTTTTGTTAATAAGATCTCTAATAAAATTGTGCTTAACATCAATGTGTTTGGTTCTAGATTGCATTACAGGATTTTTTGTGAGATTAATTACACTGGTGTTGTCACACCGTATAGCCCGCACACAATCAAAGACAACACCAAAATCTTTTAAAGTATGTTTCATCCACAGAAGTTGAGCACAACAATTTTCAGCAGCAATATATTCGGCTTCAGCCGTAGAAAGAGAAATAGAATTTTATTTTTTGCTAAACAAAGACACAAGACAATTATCCAGGGAATGACACATACCACTGGTACTTTTTCTATCAATTTTACACCCAGCAAAGTCAGCGTCAGAATAACTAATTAAATCACATGTAGAGGATTTTGGATACCACATACCAAAATCCATTGTGCCCTTTAAGTATCTAAAAATCCTTTTTACAGCCATTAAGTGTGATTCTTTAGGGCAAGATTGAAATCTAACACATAAACAAACAGCAAACATAATATCTGGTCTGCTAGCCGTTAAATAGAGTAGGCTTCTGATCATACCTCTATAGTGTTTTTCATCAACACTATTACCTCCTTCATCTTTATCAAGTTTGGTTGAGGTGAACATAGGCGTACCAACTTGTTTGCAATCTTGTCCCATTACAAATCGTTTACAGTAGCTCCTTTGTGTACTTCATTTGTGTAATAAACGTCCCTTCCTTTGTTTCGTGAACTTGTAGTCCAAGGAAGAATTGTAACTTTCCCATCATACTCATCTCAAACTTTTTTTGCATCAAGTGTGAGAAATCTTTGCACGAGCTTTCTTTAGTCGCTCCAAAAATAATATCATCAATGTAAATTTGAACAATTAGCAAACCATTGGAAATTGTTTTGGTAAAAAGAGAGGTGTCAACAACGCCTCTTTTAAATCCATTTTCAATCAAAAACCCACTTAGTCTTTCATACCAGGCTCTTGGAGCTTGTTACGAACCATATAAGGCTTTAGATAGTTTGAAAACGTGATTTGGAAAAATTTTATTTTCAAAACCGGGTGGTTGTTCAACAAAAACTTCTTGATCAATAAAACTATTCAAAAAGGCACTTTTGACATCCATTTGAAATAATTTGAAATCATTAAAACATGCATATGCGAGAAGCATGCTCTTAGTTAGGCGAATGGATTCTAATCTAGCAACGAGTGCAAAAGTTTCATCAAAATTAATACCTTCTTCTTGAGCATAACCTTTTGCAACTAGTCTAGCTTTGTTCCTTGTGATTTCACCTTTATCATTTAATTTGTTTCTAAAAACCCATTTTGTTCCAATTACGGGATGAATTGATGGTCTTTCAACTAAGGTCCAGACATTATTTTTCTCAAACTAACTAAGTTCATCTTGTATGGCAATGACCCAAGATTCATCATTTAAAGCTTCATCTACGTGTTTAGGTTCAATGTGAGAAAGTAAAGCACAATTACTATCCAAGGGTTTATGAGATCAAGTTTTTACCCCACCGGATGGATCACCTAGAGACAAATCTCTTGAGGGTGACTAGAAACAAATCTCCATACTTTTGGAAGATCTTTTGGAATATCCTCGTTCTTTTCTTCTTCATCATCTACTTGATGGTTGTTGACATCATTCTTTGATGTGATCTCTTGATGATCTTCATGGGACATAGTGAGCTTCTCAAGCTCCTTTTGAATACCTAGAGACAAATCTCTTGAGGGTGACTAGAGACAAATCTCCATACTTTTGGAAGATCTTTTGGAAATCCTCGTTCTTTTCTTCTTCATCATCTACTTGATGGTTGTTGACATCATTGTTTGATGTGATCTCTTGAAGATCTTCATGGATAGTGAGCTTCTCAAGCTCTTTTTGAATACCTACATTTTCATCATCACATATATTCTTTGAGATAACATCATTAACTTCATCAAATGTAACATGTACAACTTCTTCAATCAAAAGCGTTCTTCTATTGTATACTCGGTATGCTTTCTTGTCACTAGAATATCCTAGAAAAATTTCTTCATCTGATTTTTTGTCAAATTTATCAAGATTTTCTTTGATTTTTAAAATAAAACATTTGCAACCAAAAACTTTAAAATAGCTCACAACAGGTTTTTTACAAAATAGGAGTTCATAAGGAGTTTTGTTTAACATGGATCTCAATAAATCACTCGATTTATGACATAACAAGCCGTGTTAACGGATTCGGCCCAAAAATATTGTGGTAAATCGCATTCACTAATCATAGTTCTAGCGGTTTCTTGAAGAGTTCTATTTTTCCTTTCAACAACACCATTTTGTTGAGGAACTCTAACAACCAAAAATTCATGTTAAATACCGTTGTGATCACAAAATTCGGGAAAGCCTCCAAATTTAAATTCGGTACCATTGTCACTTCTTAATCGAGTGATCTTTAAATTCAACAAATTTTGAAGTTTACAAAAGCAATTTTACAAATTTTTCAAAAGCTTCATTTTTGTGAACAAGAAATAATACCCAAGTATATCTCGAATAGTCATCCACAATCACAAAAGCATATTTACAACCACCAAGACTAGCATGTTGAGTTGGTCCAAACAAGTATAAGTGCAACAATTCTAGACGTTTAGAAGTAGACACATAATTCTTTGGTTTAAAGGAAACTTTAATTTGTTTACTAAATTGGCAAGCAATCTATAACAAATTTTATTTCTCAAAAACTTTAGTTTTGGCAAACGTCTCACCAATTCCTTCTTAGCAAGTTTTTCAATTAAATCTATATTAAAATGACAAAGTCTTCTATGCCAAAGCCAAGGATCATCTATGGAAGCGATAAAACATTTTACATTGCTATTACTAATTTTTTCAAGGTGAATCACATAAACATCATTGTGCCTAGCACCCTTAAATAAAACAACATGATTTTTATCAAGAATAAGACATTCATGCTTGGTAAATAACACATATAAATTTTTATCACAAAGTTGACTTACACTCAATAAATTGTAATTCAAATTATCAACAAAAAGCACATTCTTTATCAAGGTTTCACCATTTTTACCTACATCACCAATGCCGATTGATTTTGCTTTATTGTTATCCCCAAATATTACTTTTCCACTGTTTTTGGATTTGAGGCTTTTGAAAAGAGAAGCACCACCCGTCATGTGCCTTGAGCATCCACTATCTATGAACCACAATTAGCATTGTTGGTGATGTTAAGTACCTACACAACAAATAAATTGATAACCTTTGGTACCCATATTTTCTTGGGTCCATTAGAGTTAGTGAAATTGCTATTAATCCATACGGCTTTCATTCCAAGTTTCTCATTTTTCTTAACATAACACATATTCTTGTCATGCCCATGTTGTTGGCAATATTTACAAATAATTTTTATTTCCATAGAAAGAGGATTTTGATTTTACAAAACATAAGTCATCCCTTCTAAACATGATAAAATTTTTGTTGATTAATACATTTCTATTTCCTTTCAAATCAACAACATTTTCTCTTTTCTAGTCAAGACAACATTCAAATCATCCAATCTTTTCTTCAAGGAGGCTTGTTCTTCCTTGACCTTTGATCTCACATACATTCTTTTCTTCAACTCACTATTTTCTTGTGATAACCTATTATTTTCATTCACAAGTTTAGAGTTAGCATTCAATAGAGCATTTGATTTCTTCACTAACTCCTTAGAATTTCTAGCATATGATTCTTTTAAGCTATCATGAAATTTTAAAATGAAAGCTTCAAGATCATTTTCATCATTTCCATCATTGGAGTCCTAGTTAGAATTTACCTCATACACTCCAATGGCCATAAAGGCCATTTGTGCCGACTCCATTTCTTCTTCAATTTCTCCTTCGGAATTGCAATCTCCCATGTGATTTGGAAGTTATTGAAGCGGGGCTTTCTTCCTTCCTTCTTTTTCTTGGAAGGGCACTCATTTGCAAAGTGTTCGAGTTGACCGCATTCAAAACACTTTTCATTTTGATTTTTCATTTCTAGCTTAGTCTTCCCTTTGAAATTATTTGAATTTGTAGCTCCACCTCTTCTCATTCTCCATTTGTTGATGTAATGTTTAAGAAATCCTTTGGTGATGAGTGCAAGATCTCCTTCATCAAGATCTTCGTCTTCTAGATTGATGGAGCCATTTTCATCCTCTTCTTGAGAGGTTTTTAATGCAATGCTCCTTTTTAGGTCTTGCTTCTTCATCATCCACCACTTTGGCCTTCAACTTCAATTCATAAGAAGTAAAAGAGTTGATTAGTGATTCAATAGGCATAGAATTTAAATTTTTGGCCTCCTCTATAGCGATTGTTTTGGCCTCCCATTCTTTGGATAGAGCATTCAAGATTTTTCTATTCTTTTCACCCAAAGAATACTCCTTACCCAAAGCTTCAAGATCCTTAATGATGTCATTGAACCTACAATACATTTTGTCAATATTTTCATGTGGTTCCATCTTGAAGGACTCATACTTGGTAACAAGTAAGGATTTCTTTTTCTCGCGAACATCATCGCTCCTTTCATGGATTTCCTTCAATTTATCCCAAATTTGTTTAGCAGAAATGCATCCCTTGACACGAGTTGATTCATTAGCCTCCAAGGCATTATATAGCACATTCATGGCTTTTGCATTTAAAGTCAAGTTTGCCTTGTCTTGTGCAATGAGCTCATCCCTTGTCTTTTCTCTTCTTCTGGTACAACATACCACAAGTTAATATCAATGAATTGCAAAAATATTTCAATTCTATCTCTCCAACTAATAAAATTTGCCCCATTGAACATAGGGGGCCTCGTAATGGATTGACCCTCAAAAAATAGAGCATTGTTGGTTGCTATAATAGTTTTTTTCTCAAAAGCAATTTAAGCAACAAAATGAGACCAGACTCTGATACTAACTGTTGGTCCCAAAGCAACCTAAGAGGGGGGTGAATTAGGTTTCTAAAATTACTTTTAGAAAGATTAAATTCAATGAGATTTTTCAACTAACTAATAATATAATGACGATAGAATCAATGAAACTTAACGAATGTGAAGAAAGTAAGCAAGGAAATTAAACAACCAATACTTCCAAGCTAACAAGCTTGAAGTATTAATCCACTAGAATGCTTCACACACTTGGTGAGCCAATAATCTTTACAAAGTAGGAAAATTCTTGCTCACACTAAAACTCTTTTAGTTGAGCCAAGAATTTTACTCACACATCTCACTTTTGTACAAGATTATCACTCCACTCACAATTTTGAATTGCACTCTAAGCTGCACACTAATAAAATATAGAACTATAGCCAATTTGTACTAAAATTGCTCTTTTCTAAGGCTTGTATTCTATGTATTAGATAGATTTTATTGAATAATAGAGCAGGTATTTATAGGGGCAATAAATAGTGGTTATAACTACTTCCAAACGGCTCAATAATAAAGGCACAAAAACTGGCCGTTAAGGTTTCGGACATCCGAGATAAGAATGATGCGTCCGACACAGCGTGTGACACAGAGTCCGACAGCGTCTGATCTCAGTTCAATTGGTGAAGGATATCATTCGGACGGCCATATATGCGTCCGTTTCATCATCCGGACTGAGCTTTAGACAATCGTGTACGTCTGAAGGAAGCTTTGTTCGGACAATTGTGTGCGTCCGTAGAGGAGCATTAAGAAACTTGCTTTCTGCCTATCTGTTCGGACGATGAAATGCATATGAGTGAATCTGTATCAATCGGACACTCCTGTTCGTCCAAGAAAAATGGCATAGTTCATCTAGGTGTACTGCTTTCAAACAACGTGTTTCCAGCGTAAAAGATGGCAGACCTGCATAGCTTGTTTTCAGACTTTAGTGCTTATGTCATCATCAAAATAAGGTTTGGAAAACAACAGACCTATCCATGCATTGGGGAATATGTGAAGATGCTAGGTGAGCGATAGAAGAACAAATTAGGTCAAGGCATTAGGAGAATTTTAACACTCAAGTTGACCCTGGGGCTACCCAGTTAGTCAAAGAGTTTCAATGTAATTTATGTGAGTAAGAAGATGGCAAGGTGCGCATACGGGGAGTTTTGGTAGATTTTAGTGCTGATGTGATTAATGCATATTTCAACATATCCACCGTACCTTCTAGTCAATATTTGGCATTTTTGAACAATAAAAATAAGGATACGAATGCAATCAAAGATGCCATTTGTAATATAAGGGTAGAGTGGATTAAGAGTACTTCGTCTACCACTGAATGTAAAATTTTCTCATCAAGCACTCTTATTAGTGGCTAAGTTATGGTTTTATTTTATTAGTAGCCGTATTTGGGGGTCCAATGCTCTGTGCTTTATCCAAATGGACAAAGTACTCTTAGTTTATGCCATCATGACTGGGGTCCCAGTGAATGTTGGTCACCTTATTAGACAGGGATTTTTAGAGAATGGTAGGTCTGGACAACCCATATTCTATGCCCCTAGTCTAATTCACCATCTTTGCACCATAGCGGGTTGCCCGATTGGTCATTTGGAATCATTGATACATCTGTATCATTATCAATCGAGAGATATGTCTATAGGATGGTGAGAGAATATGAAAAGCACCACCAAGAGGAGCACCCTACCCAGCTCACAGCCACAGCCACAGCCACAGCCACAGCCACAGCCATTACCACCTTAGAGAACTTCAATGATTTTGATACCCCAGTTTGGTATTTAATGCTCCGGTAAATGAAGAAATGAATAATCTACAAGGGTACTGGTCGTACAGTCAAATGGTGATACACAAAAACTTGACCGTCATTGGATAAGCTTTAAAGATTACTTCAACCATTACCTCCGGCATGGAATTTTGGTCCACCTCATGGACAGTACTACATACCACCGATAGCTACAACACATCATGAGGGATCTAGCCACGCGGGTGCGACTTGAGGGGACATGGATGATGATCATGAAGAGGCCCAACCTAGTGACGCTGAGGAGGGTCAAGAAGAGATGGAATGAAGAGATGAAGCCATCATTTGTTAGAGCATGGATGAAGACCAAACATGATCATTGGATCGATGTGATGGATGATGATAATTTTAGTGCGTTTATTGAACACCATAGCTTTTGATTACTTTGGATTACTTTTGTTTTACTTTCAGTCTTTAGAATTAAAGTATTTTAGTTTTCCTTTAGTTGGCTAATGAGACTTAAGTTGATGCCAAGTTGATACATTTTGATGCTTTATGGATGAAATTTCTTATGGACATCTAGATGTTATAAGACACTTGGTGAAGTGCTTAGTTATTACTTAATAAAAGTAGAGTGGCTAAGGGCCCTAAGCTGATGCCATCTTTGCACTAGTTCATGAGTTGAATTGAATGCTGAATTTTTTTTGAAGCTTGAATGGTGAGATGCATGGCACAGTTGCTCTTGACATTTTTACTCAATTTTAATTCTAGGCTTAAAAGTAGGACATAGTTTAAGTAGTTTTTGTTATTGTGGTTATGTCTTGCTGTTTAATTTTGAGTGAGTGGAAGGATGATTTATTCATCAATTAGAATAAAAGAGACAAGTTTGGGGGTGTTTATCTTTTTGTGTTGGAAATGGTCATTTTATACATTCTGTTGCCATTTGATGATTAATGGATGAAAAATTGATCAATTAGGTACTCAATGATGACAAATTTTGATGTTCAATACTTTGTGATTGAAGTGTATAATTGATTAATTTAAAGAATTTTTGTGTGAGTGAGTAATTCATTTGCAGCATAAAGAATTCATAAATTTAGCATTACTATTTTATTGAATGATCAAAAAGAAGTGCTGAAGTTTAGGAAAATTTATTGGAAATGTTGTTTCTTATCAAATCACTTGTATTATGTGGTTGATGAACTATCTTTTGGAAAGAAATGAGTTAAATGAAGTAGAAGGAATTTTGGGACATTTCGTGTGTTTGCATAGGGAATGTTCTTCTAATTTGTGAATAATTGATATTCGAGATTAATTTTTGGTACATTTCAATCCTTTTCCTTGGTTTTGGACTGGAAGAAAAATTAAAAATTATTAAAATTTTGGAATAAGGTGAGTACGGGATTCCGACATCTATCCATGTTGTTTCTCTGAAATAAGCCATTAGAGTAGTAATAAGGCGAGTATGGGATTCCCACATGTACCCATGCTTTTTCTCCGAATTAAGCTATTACGAATTGTGTTTTAATATACCAATAAGTTAAGGAGTAAATGCTTGTAATACTTATCATTAATCTCATATTACTTATTCCTTGTTAAAGGTTTATTCCCGAAATGTGTGACAGCAATTGCATTTAAGTTGATTCCCAATTGAACTTCTATTTTCATGATGTCTAGTCGAGAGAGTTGATTGACTTCATAATATTTGTACACATCTAATGATGTTTCAAATGAAAAACAACTAAAACTTTTGGTAACTCTTTTCGAGAATCTCTTATACTGATCTAGATGTGTATAAGAGACAGAATGAATGTGTGCTTCTATGTAAAACAAAATTTCAATTTTGGATTGATTTACTCATATACATCACATATCACGTAGTGTTGAACATTTCTTGACAGATTACTTAATTGTTCTAAGTACATCGATTACTTAATTGTTCTATGTACATCCATGATTCATCAAGTGTTACATCAACTTTGGAGGTGTTTATATATGTTTGAATGTTAGTAGGTTTCGTTTAATGTTAATCTTTGTTTTGCTCGGGACTAGCAAAACGCTAAGTTTGGGGGTGTGATAACTCTAGTAAACTAGAGTTATTTCCCTCTAAATTATAGCATTTTGTGATAGTTTAAATTCCGAAGTTGGATAAGTAATTGAGGATTTTAGTTAATTTCTTTCATATGTATTTGTATTTTCGTTCTTGAATTAATTATGATAAGTTTTGTTAAATTCTTAGTTTAATTAAGTGCTTAATGGTGTTAATATTATACAGGTTAAAAATTAAAGGTTAGAAGGTGGAAGAAACAAAGCTCAAGGGACCAGATTGCAAAAATGGATGAAATGAAGAATGCTGGGAGGACAGTCGAGATTGCGGTCTCGATTGTTCTAGACCGCGATCTCAACTCGGGAAATTGTCTTACTATATTAGAGTCGAGATCGCGGTCTCAAATGTTCCAGACCGCAATCTTGACTCGCTGAGAATTAAGTTGTAAGGGCAATTTTGTAAACTTTCAGCCAGTAACTCCTGATTTTTTGCCAAGTGTAATATTAGACTATTTAATATACTTAAAAATTAGTAAGAGGAGGTAGTTAGTTTTAGTTAGTTTTTAAATAGTTTAGGATAGCTTGATACACTCCAAGTTTACTTCTTAAATAAAAATTTCTCTTTAATTTTCTCTTAGATCTTCTTTTAATTTCTTGTCAAGCTCAAATTTTGATTAGATAATCGCAGTGGGTTAATCACAAGTTTTGCATAGATATAATTTTTATTTTCTTTCTTGTCTAATTTAGTAAGAATTTCTTTACTTGCAATTTAGGGTTCTTGGGTAAATTAGGGTTCTTGATAATTTCTTGCATTTCTAGTTAGAATTTTCAATTTCTTGCATTAATTCTTAGTTAATCCTTAGTGGGCTTTCTTTATTTCTATCAAAAATCCAAAAATATTTAGATTTCTAGTTTAACTCTTTCCAATTTATAGTTTAGAAATGATTGCTTTTAATATTCAAGGTTTCTCATTTATAGTCCTTTTAGTTGGTGATTTGCTTGATTTTAATTTTAGTCTTGATTTGGTTAATTTAGGTTAGAATTAAGTGCTTTCCTTTACTTTCTTTTACTAGAATAAATTAATTAGTTTATCTTAATTTCGTAATTAGTTATTTTCACTTATTTACTTTTTAGTTAATCTAGCTTTAATTGAAGTTTTTAATGCTTTCATTTACTTATAGTTTTTATTAGAATAGTTCTATCATCCATCGCTAGATTTTGTTTAACTACACAAGTACCCATAAATCTTGGTAATTGCCTTCCAACAATCGTTGTGGGAACGATCCCTACTTCCCTTTACTACTAGTTGACAACTGCGTACTTGCGGGATGCAAACTAGTTAGTAGTAGGATTTAGGTATTTTATTAATTGATAACTAGGTGTGTAAGGCATCAACGATCCCAGTCAGTCATCATGTCATCAAATTTGGCCACGTCACCTTCCACGTTTCATCCAATCATCAACAAAAGTCCCACATCATCAGTCCACGTGTGTGCAATATCATCTTCCACATGTTTGTCACGTGCTGCTACGTATATGCACGTCATTACAAAAGTCCATATTTATGCCATGTCATCAGTCCACGTGTGTGTGCCACATCATCAACCACGTGTGTGCCAAGTCAAATATAGTCAGCTGTCATGTAAGAGATATCAGAACTTGTATATTCTACTTTGCTTCAATCCTAGTTTGGTTTGGTCTGGTTCGGATCATAGACCAAAAAGCTTTTTCATCCAATTCGGCTATATTCTTTTCAATTCCTTTCCAATTCAACCTGGTTCCTCACTCTTTTTGACATTCTGAATCTATCTATGGCCTCGGTTTTCTCAAATTTTGAATCTAAAGTTCTATTTCTTTATATTCTTTGACTTTGTGCTCCGATTTTGTTATTTATTTTTATTCAAATGGCTTCGTGTTGTTCTATGACGACTCATGCTGCTCTCCAAACTCCTGTAACTCGTAATAATCTTGATTTGGTATCAAACAAGTATTATCTAAACATCTCCCATCTCACCATATTGCATGCTCTTTCATCTGAAGTTCAAATTGGTATCTCGATTCTACCTATTCCAATCGCATGACTTCTGACTCTACTATTTGTTTCTTCAAAATGACACTCATATACACCGTCTATTCAAACCGTTGATGGATCCATCATGCATGTTAATCACCCTGGTACTATATCTACACATTCTCTTTCTCTACTCAATACTTTTTATGTCCCCAAATTGACTTTAAATCTTGTCTCCATTGGTCAACTTGTTGAACTTGGCATTGATGTATTTTTCTCTATTACTGGTTGTCGTCTATAGGATCGTCAGACTAAACAGCTCTTTGGAACGGGTCATAAAGTGAATTGTCTTTTTGAATTAGATAATCTCAAACTTCCATCATCCACTCCAGTGTAATCTACAGTATTTTCATCCTCTATTCCCTTCTTAAGCCTTTGGCACTCAAGTCTAGGTCATGCTTTTTCAAATGTTGTTACAATGCTAGTCTCTAGTGGTCAATTAGAATCTGTACAAAATGACTCGGTTGATTACATCTCTTATCAACTAGTTAAAAATCATGCACTACCATTTTCTATTTGGGATTCTATTTCAATATTTATATACCATTTGATTTGGTACATTCTAATGTCTGAGGTCCTTTTCCATCACTTACTATGGGAGGTTATAGGTATTTTGTTATATTTGTTGATAATTATACCTAGTATACCTGGATTTTTCTCATGAAAAACAAGTTTGATTTACCACATATTTTTTAAGATTTTGTTAATATTGTCAAAACTCAGTTTTCTCATCCCATCAAAAATTTTCAAACTAATAATAACATGGAATACAAGAAAACTGTTCTTAATTTTTTTCGCCAACAAGGCGCCATTTTTCATCATTCTTGTACAGGTACTTTCCAACAAAATGGTCCTGTTAAATGTAAACATAGATATATTCTTGACACGGCCTGTGCTCTTTTACTCTCTTCCTCTTGTCTCTGATATTTTTGGGGTGAAGCTAAAGACATTGTTGTCTACACTATAAATCGGGTTCTTTCTCCAGTCATTGACAATCAATCCCCTTATGAATGCCTTTATGGCTTTCCTCCAAATTATAGGACATGCAATTTGAAAGTTTTTTATTGTGCTTGCTTTGTACTTTTACAACTCCATGAATATACTAAGTTAGAATCTCGAGCTTGGTTGTGTTGCTTTATAGGATATGGTATTGTACATAAGGGGTATCGTTGTTGGGATCCTTAATCTAAATTGTTTCGATTTCTTATCATGTTATCTTCTGAGAGTATAAGATGTTTTCCTCTAAGTCCAAGTTTATTCTATCTCCAACTTGATCACTGCCTCTATCTACCTATCCCATGCCCGATCTTTGATGCTTGATCTAGGTAGAGTTCAACTTTAAAAACAAACAAGCAATAATTAACCTCACAAAATCACTATACTTTACCTCACTTCTGGAAGTATACGGAGTTGATAATAGTATAGGATGAGTAGGTATCGTTCCCACGGCAAGAAATTACCAAGATTTATGGATCTTTGTATAGTTAATAAAATTCAAACAATAGGAGATGAAACAACACTACTCAAAGCCATAATTAAACTCACGCAAATTCAAAACCTAAATTATCTACTAAAGCAAGTAAATGGAACTAAGCAATTACGAAACTGAGAAACCAGTTACTATATCCAATTAAAAGTAATTAAATAAAAGCACTGAATTCTACTTTAAATTAACCAAAATAAGACTACAATTAAAAATCAAGTAATTAACCAAATTAAAAAGACTACATAAAAGAAGTTTCGAAGGCCAGAAGCAACCATTTCTAAACTAGAATTTTGAAAGAGTTAAAATTGAAATCTAAATATTTTTGGATTTTTGACAATAATAAAGAAAGCCCACTAAAAATTAACTAGAAATTAATGCAAGGAATTGAGAATTCTTAACTAAAAAGAAATAAATCAACAAGAACCCTAATTTCTCTATGAAACCCTAGAATGAAAACAAAGAGATTTTCACTAATTTAAACTAGAAAGCAAGTAAAAATTATATCTACTTGAAGCTAATGAGTAACCCACTGGGATTATCTAATCAAAATTTAAACTTGCAAGGAAATTATCCAAACTAGATCTAAAAGATGATTAAAGAGAACTTTTAATTAACAGGAAATTTGAAAATTAAGCTATTCTAATCTACCCTAGAAGAGACAGGTTTAAGCTACTACAGGCCTCTTCCTACTTCTCTGTTACATCTTTAAAGTAGCTTAAACAGTGGAGTATTACACAAGGCTAAATCAGAAATTGGTTGCTAGAATATTACAAAATTGCCCTTACAACTTAAGCTAAAAGCGAGTCCATGTCCCGATCTAGAAGAAATGAGATCGCGGCATGGACTGCAAAATATATTGGCCTATTCCCGAGTCTAGATTGCGATTTGGACTCTCCATTCTGCAAATCCTCATTTCTTCTGTCATTGCATTTTGGTTCTTGTACTTTGCTCATTCCAGCTTCCAACCTCTAATTTTGTCCTCCATAATATTAACCCTATTATGCAATTAATTTAGCTGAAATTTTAATAAAAACTTATCATATTTAACAATAACAAAAATATAAACACATATTAAAGTAATATAACTAAAATCTTCAATTAATTAACCAAAGTTCAGAATTTAAACTATCAAAATGCCATAATTTAGAGTAAAATAACTCTAGTTTACTAGAGTTATCAATCTTTTTCTAGAAACTCTTACTACACCAAATTTTCTTGATACAGTTCCTGTGGCCTTTGCTCTACCTAATGATCACTGTCCAATTGATAGTTCTAGCACTTCTACTTCTCTTGAGTCCACTACTGCACCACCACCTCCTTCTCCTCGTCGTTCAACTAGGGTAAGAGAATTATCTACTCATTTTTGTGATTTTCATTGCTTTTTCTACCGTTCTTTCTTTGTAGGAAACCATATCGTATAGAGAAGCTTGTTCTAATCCTGTTTGGCAACAAGCTATATCTAATAAGTAGCAGGCTCTTGAGAAAACTCATACATGAGATTTAGTTGATCTTCTTCCCAATAAATCAATTATTAGGTATAAGTAGGTTTACAAAATCAAAACCTGCTTTGATGAAGATCGTCTTGACTTGTTAAGGATTTTATATAAGAATATGGGGTTGACTATGAAGAAAATTTTGTACCTATGGTTCAGCTCACAACTGTTAAAAGTTGACTTGCCATTGTTGTTGTACGGCATTAGGAACTGTTTCAAATGAATGTTAAAAATACTTTTCTCAGTGGAGATCTTTACGAAAAAGTTTATATGCAGCCACCACAAAGATATTTCACCAAACACGATAAAGTTTATAAATGTCGCAAGGCTCTTTATGGTTTAATAAACCTCCAAGATCTTCGTTTTCTAAATTCAGTCATCCAATTGAATAGTTTGCTTTCAAAAGTAGCTTGTATGGCTCTACTTTTTTTGTTTACCAGACCGATCATGGTATAATTCTTCTACTTTTCTATGTCGATGATATGATTGTTACTGGAGATGATCATAATGGCATTCTTGAACTCAAGTAGTACTTGAACCATCATTTCGAAATGAAAGATTTGGGTTTCCTCAACTATTTCCTAGGTCTTGAGGTAGATACCATATAGTATCTTCATCCTCTGATGGGTATTTTCTCACACAAGTGAAGTATGCATTAGATCTTATTATATGTTCTAGCTTAACTGACAACAAGATTATATCCAAAATAGTAGCCCAATATGTATGTCCCTCATACACATGATAGGTCATGTCTCCTTGATCCCACTTTTTATCGCCAATTGGCAATTTGGTATATCTTACTATTATTCGTCCCGATATTGCCTATATTGTTCATATTGTTAGTTAGTTTATGATAGTCCTAGGAGTTCTTACTTTGTAGCTGTTCTTCATATTTTTCAATATGTCTGAGGCACCTTGTATCATAACCTTCTATTTTGTTTTCACTCTTCTCTTGAGTTATGTGTATATTCCGATACTGATTGGGCAGGGAATCCTACTGATTAACACTCTACTACAGTGTTTTACATCTTTTTAGGTAATTCTCTCATATCCTAGAATAGCAAAAAGCAGACTATTATTTCTCGATCTAGTACGAAAGTTAAGTATCGTGCTGTTAAAGATGCTGATGCCACCCAATAACTTATCTGGCTTTGTTAGTTATTATTTGATATGGGTATTTCTAATAATTCCCCCCATTAAACTTCACTATGATAATCAAAGTGCTATTCAGATTCCCACAATATTGTTTTTCATGAGCGAACCATGCACATTGAAACTAATTGTCATTTTGTTCGATATCATATTATGCAAAGAACTGTGAAACTTCTCTCTACTCGATCTTCTGATGAAATTGCTAATATTTTCACCAAAGCACATATTCTTGGATGCTTCCTTGATTTGGTTTCCAAACTCAAGTTGGTCTGTGCTCAACCGCCTTGAGTGAGTTTGAGGGGGGAATGTTAAGATATGTTAAATATATATATTGTATAATTAGATTCTTAATTATAGGCTCTAAATTTTACATAATCATGGTCCTTAATTTTGGTAATTTCCTTTTCCTTGTAAATATTAAACCTATATAAACGCTCATCTTGTATCATTATAAGGTACAAAATATACGTACAAATTTTTTAGACCTTTCTAATATTTCAGTCACTCAACAAGATGATAATATCATGGCAGACTTCCACTTTGATCATTTTAATATTCATGGAGGGGGCTAACTCGAGGACATCATTTTGGAATTGATATATTCTAGTAGAGCCATATCATATGCAATACTGAAATCTGTGTCTTGTGTTCTCTCATCTCTGAAGATCTAATAAGCCTTAATTCCAAGATTTTGAAGCCTCGGCAAAATCTACATTTTATTCGGATGAGAGTGAAGGAGAGAAGTGTTTAAAACATTAACAGAGGATAGATAGTTGTTAGGTAATTTGTGAAAGGTGATAATGAACTAACAAAAAGGAAAGACTTTAATGCGAAAATATAAGAAGATGAGAATGAGTTCAGTCACATGGCTCAAGTAGACAAATAGTGCCCTGCGCGGTTTTACTTTGGGATGGTGTCCTACGTGGTTTTACTTTGGTTTCTCACTCTATTCTCTTCCTAACAAAACATACACAACACACATTAACTATGACTTTGGTCTTAGGTAAGTTGATAGCATTGAGTAATGAATCAGTTAGATAGAAAGGTGGCCACGGTTCCGATTTTGGAACCAAAATCATCGAAATCGGACCATCAAAAATTAACAATTTCAGAATTAGAATCAGAACCGTAGACAATGTTCTAGTTCTGGTTCTCTATATTTTGGAACCAGAACCGGAACCGGACAAAAAAAAGTAATATATATATTATATATATGTCAATGTAATTAATACATTTAATTTTTCTTTAGACTATCTTTTAGTACGGATTATCCAAAATGTATCTTTAATTTAATTTTTAATAGTTGAATAAATAATGCAATAGTGTACTCTCTTTTTTTCCAAAAACAAAGTCTACAATTGAAATATAAATAAAATGTAATTTTTTTGTTTCTCATCTTATCTTGTATTAATTTTTTTAGTATTATCCAAAATGGATGTCTACTTTAAAAAAGTTCGAAATCAGATGGAACCAGGAAACCGACCAAAATTCTTGGTTCCAGAATTTTCAGTTCTGACTCTCTATGAAACCGGAATCGACAGTTCCGGAACTGTGGTCATGACTAGTTAGATAGGAATGAAAATATATTCCTAGTGAGTAACTAATTGGTTTGAAGTAGTAAAGTAATGTTGATGAATGTGATTATTTATCAAGTAAATTTTTTTTGTCAAAAATCTGCAAACATTAACTATCAAGATCCAGAACATGAAAGTTGAAAATGATCCCACAGTCAGCACTAAGAATGACTGAAGCAAAACCAATGATGAATAAGCTCAAGAATTTGTTGCAGGAAACTAATTTCACTTCATCAATCAGTGGTAAGTTTGGGATTTGTATAATGTTACACTTTCTTTTTTGAGTTGAATTAATGTTGCACTTGATATTTCATTAGTAGCCTAAAACATGAATTGTGTAAACACCTGCATTTATGTTATAGTAATTATAACATCATAGTAGTATAACGTATTCTCCCATTTTATTTTAAGTAATGGAGAAAGGCACACCCTATGGATGTGAAATTTAGAAAAAAGATTTACTCAATTTTTTTAAGTTGAGGAAACGTTAGTAAAAAAATTATACAAAAAAATTAAAAAACATATAGGTGGTGGAGAGTTAGAAGGAAGTTATAGTTATTTACATACATAATAAGGAAAAATACTGATAAAACAAAAAATGGCGGACACCAAACCCTCCTCTCTCCCTTTATATATAGTACAGATTATCATTTTTGGATTGGTGCACAAGGATTAAAAAAACAATTAAACTGAATCAATATTACTAAAAAAGAAGTTCAAAATGAATGAATTACCTTTTTATATTAATATTCTAATTATATAGTCCTTCCTCTGTTACTATGACAGTAAGGGTAAAAGTTAGAAAAAAAAAAACATAATTTAATACTTGTTTGATTTTCTAAAGTCACAGATAATTTGACACAAAACAAACTGTCTAAAGCAACATATAAAATGAAACGGAGCATCTACATGCTTATAATCACAAAAATGGTTTCTTAAATATATATAGGCAAAATTTATTGAACCAAAATTGAAAATTAATTTTTAAAATATATAGTTCAAAGTTATTGGGCAAAAATTGATTGGAGATTTTTCTCATACTTAAGATGCATTATAGTTAGGAGGGAAGTATCTCACACGAATCAAGGTATAAGCAAAACACAATATTTGAAGACCTAGGGGTGTTTATGGAAAGAGTAACAGTCCAAAGTATTATTCGAATTGCTCTTACTGGTTTTGAAAAATATTGAATCACATATGATTGACTGGTTACCCAGTAATAACTTACAATAACAAGTAACAATATGGTCTAATAAGTAAAAAATTGAAATAATAAGTAATAACTTGGCAATAACTTAGATAAATTAATAATAAGATGGACTAATAAGTAATGAATTAGAGTAATAAGTTGTACCTTGGACTAATAATTAGTAAAATGATTTCGATTATTTCAATTAATCGAAGTAAACATAATTTCATCCATTTCTTTTAAATGTGTCAAAAAAGTGGCCCAGAGCCAAAATGGCCTAGCCTGTGGGCTACCTCATGGTCAGCCCAAGCATATTTTTGTATGCCCATTGGTAGTCTTGGACTGGGCCAAATGTTTTCCATACCCAGCTTGGCATGACCTCACAACAGGGGCTCGTGAACAATGCCCGACCAGTGAGGTTTGGCTTAGCCTAGCATGGCAACTTGCTACGTTTAATCGAAACTGAAGCGTAGAGGAATTGAAAAAATTAGGGTAAAATGCAAATAATTTGTCGTGGTTATAAAAATGTGTGTTTTACTTTATCGTGCATCATGCATAAAAACTGTTAACAAAATGGATTAAAATTGTTAAAACTAACATGGATTTGTGAAATTTCAAATATACCGTAAACAATTTGAAGTGTATCGCAAATTTTGAGATCCAATTAAAAATAAATAAATAAAAGAGTGACAAAGTTTAGGTGTACAATTAAAAATAAATAAAAAAGAGAGGTCATATTGAAAGTAAAAAAAAAAACCAAAACTCTTCCCCTTCCCATCCAAGGTAGCTACCCCGCTCCCAACTCCCAAGTCAAACAACCTACCTCCATAATATCCACCACCTTCCCCCACTACTACCCCTATCCCAACTAGCCTCCTTTCAATCTGCCACTGCACCATCCTTCCCCAATTCTCATCCTCTCCCGATCTCCCTTACCTCTTTTCCTTTCCCTACCCTAACTAGCTTTTCTCAATCTGCCATCACACCACATTTTCCCTATCCCCATCCCCATCCCCATCCCCATCCCCATTCCTATCCCCATCCCCATCTCCATCATCTCCTGCTCTTCATCCCCCATCCTTTATTTCCTCACAAAGCTTAGGCGATGACTTCTGTAGATTAACCCCAAGCAGTCCACGAGCTTCGACATTTTCATGGGGCATAAAAACTTGCTCTGAATGAAGAAAATTGTTCGGCTGTAAATATTACACCGCCATCTAGATGTAGATGAGGAGAAAGACTAGAAGGATTTTAGTGAAAAATAATTGTTTGTCGTCGAAATTATTGGCGGATTGGGATGTGGAGGGGGAGAGGGGAAGGGAAGGAAAGTGGGGAAGGAAGCTGGTGGATCTGGGGAATGGTTGGGTTTTATTGATTTGGCAGGTGAGAGTGGTAGGGGTGCCCGTGGTAGTGGGTTGACGTTAAAGAGATAGAAAAGATGTGCGTGAAAGAGATGGAATTAGGGTTTTTGGGTAAAAAAGTAATTTATGTATTATTTTATATTAATTTAAAAAAACCCACTTCACTTGTGATATATGGACTTATAGATAATATTGCAAAAAATTTGAAGTATAAGAGATTAAGGTGCACATTTAATAATCTTAGATCATTAAGATTATATCCCCATCTTATTATTAAACTTCAAATGCCTCTTGTATGTTGTCGGTGGGGCACGAGCATTGTGAGTGTGAAACCCAAATTTTCGAACTTATCTTATTGAAATATAAAATAATTATAATAGTCCTAATAAAGAAAATAGATTATGATGTAATAGTTTTATTTGAGTAGTATTCTTTTCGTCCTATCTTATTTGATTTAAAATGAGTTGATATTAGATAAATTAATAACACATTATTATTATTATTATTTTTATATTCAAATTCAAAATTTGTTAGTTGACGTTGAAGTTTCAAAATTTGAAATAGTTTGTGAAATAATTAATGTTCTAACAAACATTAATGTCATTTTTCGATATTTGTATGAAAAGTAAAATAAATAGATTATTTTGTATTTATACATATTTAGAAAACATATAAGATAATTTAAGATAAATAAATATCTAGATACTGTATAAAATTTCACGGTACACATTAGAGATGTTTATAATCTTGTGGTAATTGCTTAATTTATATAAATAAATACTAATACATTAACTAATATATTTTTTACGATACAAAAGTTTGGCTATATACCATTTTCACTAAAAGCCGGAACCTAGCCTTAACACGAAGCCCAAGACCGTATTGGAATCCCGTATTGGCTTATCACCGTATTGGAATCCCGTATTGGCTTGCAAATCGTATTAAAACTAAGTCCAGAATTTAGATCAAAGGCGGTTAGCCCAAGACCGGCCGCCACACTTAACCTCAAACATTTAAACTAGAGTCAAATTCTTTCTTTAGAAAATTATTTTTAGCCTTCTCGGTACCCATAGCAAAATAAATTTAGTTTAATGTATTATATCGATAAAAACTATTTAATTTATTTTGCTATGTTGCCGATTCTTCCCCTAAACGCCTTTCTCAACGGCTAAGCGGGTACTTTTCAAGGCCAACAAAATAAATTAAATAACAATATGACTGAAAATTTCTAAGAACCGAACCAAGATAATATGGTTATTAAAAAGTTTTGTAAGAAAGAAATTCAGGCAAAATAGTTTAAACATAGTTCAAATACTTAAGATAAGATAACCATCAACATATGATAATTAGCCTTTAAATTATGTCTCTTATAATGATTATCTGGCTGATCCAGTTGTGGACGAGCCCATGGTGCTCATTATTATTTTCCTGAGAGTATATTTTTTAGAGGATAGGTTAAAATTTTATCCATGAATGGTATAAATGAAGAAATGGCTCAGGTAAAATTTTTACTGAGGGTCCATGGGTAGTCCACCAATGGATAAGCCAATTGGGGATATTTTGAGATAGAATATTCGAGCACAGTTTAATAAACCAAGTGTGCTTGTGTTTAGAATTCTCATAATAAAAAGTTTTATGAAAACTTTGTATATAATCCCAATAAGTATAAGAAAGTGGTTGTTGTTTTTCAACAAAACATTGTTTTTCGGTGAGGGTAGAAATCCCCCATTCATCAGAAGATATAATTTTCTTAAAAATAATTTTTGAGAAATTATAAATAATAGTAGTAGCCATTAGGAGGCTGAACTATGTTTAAACTATTGTGTCACTATTAGTAAGAATTTTTTCATAATATGTGCGAGTCTTATATGATTCGCCTGGAAACATAACTTTATCAGTCAAATACCTTTGAAGAATTTTCCAAGGTTGATCCTGCCATTGGCAATCTTTTTCATCAAGAAGAAATATAATTTCTTTTTCTGGTCTCTTATAATAAGACTTAGAATAGATGTGTATAAGAGACAGATGTATTCTACAGTAGCAATTTTCTTATTTTCGAATGATATATATTTTTACAGAAATCTATTTCTGATTGCTACAGGTTCCATGCAATTCGTGTTGAAATAAAGCATGTGTCCATAACGGATCTTGTTCTTGTATATTATTATGAGTTATTATTCTTCTTTTTATTATTTCTAATCTATTTTTTGCTATAATAATTCTAGATCGAAAATAATTTTTACTTCTTATTAAATCTTTTTTATAATTATTATAATTTTGATTATAATAATTTCTAATAGGGTATTCTATATTTGTATAATCCATTTTTGGAATATTTTCCAAATATTTTAATTTCTATGCTCTTCCTTTGAAGAATGAGAAGAAGCGGCTTTATCAATCATCCTTTGTCTTGAAAATATTTTCGCAAAACGGAATAAGGTTTTGTAATAAGAAATTTAATATAGAATTATAATTAGTTTCTGAAGTTAATGAAGATAAATTTGAATATTTTAATTCAATAAGAGAATTAATATCTCGAGTAATAGGATCAGTTATAAACTGAGAAGAAATGTCTTTAAAATTATTATTATCAGGAATAATAATATTATCACTTGAAATCATATTTATTTGAAAATCTTGAAATTGAGAAAGAATGTTATAATATTCTTTATTTTTATCATCATATATTGTATTACAAGAATTACAACAATTCTTTTGAATATTATCAGAATCTGTAGAATCATGCATATTAATTCGATCAGAATCATAATCATCAGAATCAATACTAGTATTATCATTACTAGAACTATTATTATCTGTATTTATATCTATTATTTTGTAAATTTCATTTTTAATTTCGTCATCTAAATCTAATTGTTTAATTTTTTCTTTTTTATTTTCATGACAATTTGGGGCTATATGACCTTTTTTGCCACATTTATAACATATAATTGGTTTTTGTCTAGATTTTCTAGGTTGAGATTCTCTCTGTTTTACGAAATTCTCTCTTTTCTTTTTGTTTTTCTGTTGATCTAACAGGTTTTAACCTTTTATCTTTACGCGGCATGAAGGTCGTTGATATGATCTTTTCTGTGTAGAAGATATGTCTTCTAAACCAAATTGATTATTGCAAAATTGACCTAATTGTCTTTTTTCAGTTAATTGTTGTCTTTTTAATTGTTGATTTAATTTAATTTCATTACATAAAGCTATACCTTCTTGAACACAAGTATTGACCAATTTGCCATAAGTATAATAATCATAAGGAATAGAAATATTATCTTTCCTAAGAGCTTTTTTAATTCTTTCAGCAAATAATGCAGGTAAGCCATCAATAAATTTGGCTTTCCAGTAGTTACTATTACTTTCTGGAAGATCAAATACTCTAGATAAAAATGTATCTTTATACCATCGAAAAGACGTAAGTGTTTTACATCTTAATCCATTTAATAAAGTACGAATATTTTCATGATTAGTTGTATAACGTCCTGTAAAATGATCTAAAATATTGACCATGAGTGTATAAACTGCATCTTCAAAAACATGAGATGTATTAGGTTCTGTTTTAACTCTAGTATTCAAAATATCATCACGATTTTGTTGAGTGAAATAATTATCCCACCAACCTTTAAGTTGACCAGTAAAACCGGCTATTATCATTGAAGCAACACGTTTGTCACTATTATTATTTGCTTTTGCTACTGTAGAATACATAAGCATGCGATGAATTAAATTACTAATTTGTCTTTCAGTATAACCATCTAAATTCCATTCATAATTTTCTTTTCCAGAATAACTATTATTAATTACATGCTGTTGTTCTTCATATAAAATATCCTGAGGAGTAGGTCTAGGATAATAATAATGATACATGGTTGGTTTATCACCAAACTTATAAGAATTACGAAGTTTATTAATTTCATCAGGAATTATTTTTCCTTTAGTTGAATTTATTTGTGAATTATTTTCAGAATCAAGAGTATTAATTTTTAATGAAGAAAATTTTTTATCAAGAAGTTTTTTTTATTTAGCTTTTGCAATATCATGAAAATCATGATTATGGTTATTAGACGAAATAGAATTTGATATTTTTTGTATTATAGAAAATAATTTATCCATTTTATTATGAAGAGAACTAATTTGTTCACTTAAAACTTTTATAAAAATATTAGTATAATTATTTTGCTGATACATATTATTAATATGTTGCAAAGTAATAGGTAGAGTATTATTGTCTACTAATTTTTGAAAAGCATTAAATGAAAGCGAAGTATTATTTGGTAAAGTAAATAATTTTTGTGGAGGATATAACTCACTGGTCTGTTTACCATCAGAAAATTGATATGTTCGTTCAAGAACATTAATATAATTATTTAAATAAGTAGTTATAAACCACGGAACAAAAGGAATTATTTTATTATGTAAAGCAGTAAATTCATAAAATTCTTTTGAAATATTATCAAGGTCTTCAGAAGAATATACTTCAAATAACCATTGTCTAAAATTATTCCAATTTGGAGATAAAAATTCTTGATGATAATTTTATTATTTTTCTAGCATATGAACCTGGACTAAAATCTATAACAGTAGTCATATAATTAAAATCTAATTCGGATTCAGTAGGAATTTCCTTATCTAATTCATTATCATGAATTGGTTTAACAATATTATTATTTATATGTAAATGATTTACATGTGATGTAGATGGAGTATTACTATCTATTGTATGTAATGATGCAGGTTTTGAACGTGCAGGAATATAATGTCAAATAATGAAATCTGAGATTTTGAAGAAAATGTCCTATAAGGATGTCTAGATGATGATGGTCTAGAACCAATACTATGTCTAGATGGAACATTTGATGTATCAAAACGAAGAACAATTTGTCCATTCGGAGTTGATATAATCTGAGGATCATGCTGTGTAATATTCAAAGCATTAGATGTAGAAGAAATGTCTTCATTTATTATCCAATGATCAGGAAATTGAATTTCATTCCATTTAATTGGTTGTCTAGTTATAATCTGAGATTTATTAAAATTGAGTCTCAATTAAAATTGTTTCATCATGAGAAATATTAATCATTTTGCACTTTGGATTCAAAGTCGAAAGTAATTTAAAACAAACTCTATAACATAAACATATAAGTTCAGATCCTGGTACATAATTGTAACCATGAATTTTAACATTTAATGTTAAAGCATCAAGTATATTAACATCAGATAAAGATAATTGTAAATTAGGATAAACATTAAAATAAACTGGACCATTGGCCAAACTGGATTGTATAATACCCATTAAGGATTTTTTCAAAATATGTTGTTAAAACAACTGAAAAATCAATTCCTTTAAGATTCAGGTAAACCTTTTAAAGTTAACGGTTTAAAAGCAATTTGCACTAAACCAATATGCATAAAATTAAATTTACCAGCAGTTCTATAAGAATCAATATCATTTGAGTCTAATAATTGTATAACATGTTCATCAGAATTTAAAGGAATTGATTTTTCAGTTGTTTTAACAACATATTTTGATATAATATTATCAAATAAACCATATTTAAAATTCTTCAAAGGTATATTGACTGATAAAGTTGCACTTATTAAGTAGATTCATATCTTGAGGAATATCATATTCTTCTTTTAATTTATTTTTATCATATGAGACAGGATGATAAAGATAAGTACAGTAGGATTTTTGAAATCCGCACCTGTCTCTTATACACATCTAGATGTGTATAAGAGACAGCCATATTATCCTGGCAGAGGGGCCGGACCTTATTTCTAGGCATATTGTTATTTAATTTATTTTGTTGGCCTGTCTCTTATACACATCTAGCCGTTGTGTATAAGAGACAGGCATGGAACAAAGGCAAGTCCAATAAAACAGAACCTAATACATGGTCATGAATTTATGATTCAAACATTTAAACTTTATCAGTCAAGATGTGTATAAGAGACATATTTTTAATAATCATAAATTTCCGGTTTTTGGATATTTTACCTTTAAAATTTTCTGTCGATAAAAACTATTTAATTTATTTTGCTATGTGCTGCCGATTCTTCCCCTAAACGCCTTTCTCAACGGCTAAGCGGGTACTTTTCAAGGCCAACAAAATAAATTAAATAACAATATGACTGAAAATTTCTAAGAACCGAACCAAGATAATATGGTTATTAAAAAGTTTTGTAAGAAAGAAATTCAAAATAGTTTAAACATAGTTCAAATACTTAAGATAAGATAACCATCAACATATGATAATAAGCCTGACATATTATGTTTATTAAATTAAAAGGGAAATTAAGAAGGTACCTCAGAAGAGGCTGATGAGGAATACCTCGGGGTCTTCTTCTTGTATTAAACAAAAATAATATACAAAAGAGTAGTAGAGATTTACAGTGAAGAGTAGACAAAAGAAAGAAGAAACTTAAAACTTGGCTCTTATCCTCGGCTATACAATTGAGGATATTTATAGACAGCCGGACGTCAAAAAAATTAAATGTACAGTAGGATTTTTGAAATCCGCACAGTGAAATTACTGTTTCTACAGTGAATTTACACATGAAGATATTCAAGATACTGTTTGTACAGTATTTGTACAGTAAGTCCGTGAATGCACAGTGATTTTACTATTTAAACAGTAACTATGAACAGTAAAAATTTTTTTGTAAAATTTTTTCTTTGATGCTTGACAGATGCTTTGACATTTCTGTCTTGAATATCGATGCTTGACAGATTCTGTGATATTTCTGTCTTGAATATCTTCATTGCTTCTTTTGCTTGAGTGTGTCTAAAACACTTTGAAGAATATCTTCAGGTCTTTCAAGTGGTTGTGATTCACCAGCTAATGAATTATTAGAGTCCATAGAACGTGATTCATTATCATCATTTTCATTATCATCAATTTGATTAAGATCAATAGAAAGATCTTGTTTAATATGTTCTTTTAATTGATCTTTAACTTGCTCCATATAAGCCGCAATAATTTCATCTTTTGTCATAGTGCCTGATTGCACTTGTAGTTTCCTGGCAATATGCCTGAAAGGGCTTGGCTCCATTGCTTTGGTAATTGCACTGGTATCTGTATAACTAACTTTGAATTGTTTCTTTTATTTGATCCAATAATTCTTGACCAAATAATTGTTTGGTTTCTGGGTCTATTTTCATGAGTTTATCCCAGAATTTGGTATAATAGGTTCGATATAAACAAGGGAAATGATCGGAGGTATAACCAAATTCGGGTTCCCATTTATAAATCCAAGGGATTGAAAATTCAATAAAGAAATAAATGGTAGCTATTTCTGTGGGTAGAGGAATATTTTCCTGAGAGTATAACTTTTTGAGGATAGGTGAAAATTTTATCCATGAATGGTATAAATGAAGAAATGGCTCAGGTAAAATTTTTACTGAGGGTCCATGGGTAGTCCACCAATGGATAAGCCAATTGGGGATATTTTGAGATAGAATATTCGAGCACAGTTTAATAAACCAAGTGTGCTTGTGTTTAGAATTCTCATAATAAAAAGTTTTATGAAAACTTTGTATATAATCCCAATAAGTATAAGAAAGTGGTTGTTGTTTTTCAACAAAACATTGTTATTTCGGTGAGGTAGAAATCCCCCATTCATCAGAAGATATAATTTTCTTAAAAATAATTTTTGAGAAATTATAAATAATAGTAGTAGCCATAGGAGGCTGAAAATGCTGAATTTCAGCTGTTTCACTATTAGTAAGAATTTTTTCATAATATGTGCGAGTCTTATATGATTCGCCTGGAAACATAACTTTATCAGTCAAATACCTTTGAAGAATTTTCCAAGGTTGATCCTGCTTTTTCACTATTATATGTTTTTCAGATATTTTTATATATATATGTATCAGTATTATATATTTTATATGAATTTGATTCTCTTTCCACCTCGTCCCCTATAAGGAGACTGAGAACTTCCACGTCTCATGGAACCTGTAAAAATTCTCGAGATAAAAAATCAGGTAGAGAATTTTCAGATCCTTTTTTATAAAATATTTCAAAATCAAAAGGAGTTAATTGAGCTTGCCATCTAGCAAACATTTGTTTAGAAATATCATTTTTAAAATCTTTATTAAACATAAATTTTATTGAATGAGAATCAGTGATTATTATAAACTTTTGATTATATAAATCATTTTGAAATTTTAGAACACATTTAACGATTGCTAACATTTCATGAGCAATAGTAGCATATTTTTTCTGACTATTAGTCCATTTACCAGAATGAAATTTAATTAAATAAATTTGTTTATTATCTGGATATAATTTGTTTTAAAATTTCTAAATTAATCCTATATTACTACACATCTAGAAATGTTAGTCCATTTAGGAATAGCTAATGTTAAACATGGTAAAATTTTTACCTTTGATTTAATATTTTTAACTAAAGTTAGTTAATTTATTATTCCAAGGAATTCCATTTTTCTTAAGTCTATCATATAATGGGGCTAAATCTTTAGAAAGATTTTTATAATAAGGAGAAATTTAATTTAAACTGCCTAAAAAACGTTGAAGTTGTTTTTATCTATAATTTCATCGGGAATTTGGATGCAAATTCGATGGCTCTATTAATAGGTGTAAGCGTTTTTTCAATAAAATGTCCTAAAATCGGATTTTTGTTTGAAATAGAGAAAGTTTTGGTTTAGATATTACTAATCCATTTTGTATAACAATCTTTTTAAATAATTCAAGATGTTTAAAATGTGATTCCAATGTTTTTGAATAAACAAGGATGTCATCTATATAAACAATAATAAAGTCCATATAAGGAATAAAAATATCATTCATGATTTTTTGGAATTCAGAAGGAGCATTTTTTAATCCAAATGGCATAACATTCCATTCGAATTGTCCAAAGGGAACATTAAATGCAGTACGATAAGTATGTTCTGCAAAAATTTGAATTTGCCAATATCCTGATTTTAAATCAAATTTAGAAAATATATTAGCCGTATATAATTTTTCTAATAAATCTTTTTTATTTGGAATAGGATACCTTATCCATTTTAAAATTTTATTTAAAGGTTTATAGTTTATAACAAGACGAGGAACACCTCTTTCTTGTTCAGCTTTGTTATTAACATAAAAAGCAGTACAAGACCAAGGAGATTTAGAAGGTTTTATTAATCCTTTTTGAAGTAAAACTTCAATTTCTTTTTTACAAAATTCTAAAAATTCAGAATTCATTTGACATGGTCTAGCTTTTGTAGGAATATCCTGTTCATGAAAATTATCTTCATAATGAAGAAAAACGACATGCTTTTTTCTATCCCAAAAAAATCTAGATGTTAAAATTTTTTTTTATTAAATTTAAAAAGATAAAACAAGAATATCGGAAGTTGGTGAAGTGTTGGACAAAAGTGTAGAGTCTATGTAAGAAGTGGATTACCCTGTTCTCGAAAATTACAGAACTACCCGAAAAGTTAAAATTTATTACAATAAGGCCTAAAACATTTTTGAAAGAGTTAGATTATGGGCTTTTCAACTCTGGAAATCATAAATTGACTCACACGATTTCATAAGGACTTTAGTAATCCCTAGATGTTTAAGAAATTACAGAATAGCCCCAATAGTCTTAAATATGTTTTTAAGGCCTACACAGTTTCTGAAAATGATAGTTTGATCCCTGAAACTTTAATAAAGTTAAAAAATGACACCTAAAGGTTTTTATAAAGTACACAAAAGTTCCCTAATGACTTTTTAAAGTTACCAAAGTAATGCCCATGTTATACAAGTTATTAAGAGGCATTAATAGTTATCAAAAGTTGTAATAAGCACATTTGTATAAGAGACATTCCCAATTAATCGCGCCTTTACTTGCCTTGGTTCCTTGTAGATAAACATAATGATTTGATTATTCCGGTCAAACAAACACATAAAAGTATTATATTTGAACTAAGAGCTCACATGTTTTCAAAAGTCACTAATATAATACAATATTATTTTAAGGCAAATAAATTAAGAAAATGCGTTATTCGTATGATAAATAGCTGATGTTATTAGAAACTAGAAAATAAGGCATGGTCTTTGAAGAATTTGCTATAAGATTTTATAGGATTTGAAAAGAATTCTGAATATTTGTTTGAATTATTAGTAATATATATTGTGATTTTGCTTTCAAAGATTCTCAACAAGGAACCAAGGCAAGTAAAGGCGCGATTAAGGATCGTTCGAGGTAGGTGGTGCTTACTTCTATACTTTCGGAATTGTTTTCTGAAATATATGTTTTTTGAAATTGTTTTATGACTTTGCATGATTTCCAAAAGTCATTAAGAAAATATATGTTGCTCAAAGCATTACTTTACTAGAAAAATTTGGATCATGTATGGATATCTAAATGCTTGATTATAGACTGTCAAAAGTATAAAAATGTAATATATGCATAGTTTTGAATATGTTTAATATGTTTGCATTGTATGGGTATTAACAAGAGATAGTGGCTCTAAATGAATATGTAATATTCTATAGGAATTATAGTCTTGAACATAGTCAAGACAGCCTTGACATCACAATCAAGATTAGCATACATTATAAGATATCAGAAGAGAACATCAAGAGGAACTGCAGAAGTTCTTGACATCATTTTCTTGTGAGGTTAATCACAAGCCTGAGTACTCAAAAGCCGATGACTGCCTTTAGATTTGAACTGTTAAATAAATACATGATTTTCTAAAATGACTTTGTGCCTACATGAAAAGTGCAAGACACGAAAAGTACATGATATGAAAAGTTACATGGTATGAAAAGTTGTTACGTGATAGAGGGATTTTACAAGATGAATGACTTGAATATTTGAACTCTTCCTTACATGTTTTACAGGAATGATTTTGACAAAAGAATGACCATGTGATAGTGTGATGTATTAATGCGCACAAGACTTATATGTATGTAATAGCATAATCCAGTGGGAGTAAGTACTTCTTATTGGGCGACTTTTTCGCTCACCCCATTTCCTATATTTTTCTACAGACAACCAGTACAAATATGTTATCATAGAGAACGAGGTTTAGAAGCACTCAGACAAGGAAGGCATTAATGATTATTTAGTGGTAGAATGCTACTAGAATTATTAGATGTTAAAGAGTTCATGTGTCGGAATAGGTTGAACCTATCTGCTCCTAATGACTATTATTATAGGCTGTACTTTAGATTTATGTTTTGTTTAAAGAAGCATTATTTAAAGTTGATATTTTTGAAGATATGCTTCGACTATTGTAATAAATATTTAAGGTAAATAGTACATACTATGATACCTTGTATTCTTGGGATTCATTCTTGAGGATACAGCGAATGGCGCATTCCTGGCAAGTGTGGGTCAAGAGCGTGACAACGAACCCTTAGTACTTTAGTAATATAATAAAAAGAGACAGAATAATTATTTCAAAAAACTTCCCTAACAATTTCACTCGATACGCTTTAGGTTCTATCAATTGTTTTGGTCAACTTATATGTCAGAATGTGTTCTTGTGTAAACGTGCTTGTCCTTTGTTTGAACAAAAATTTGCAACACATAGAAACACGCAATATATTTATGATAAGATAAATACGGTTGGCATGTTATATGGGGAATCACAAACTTTTAAACTAAAATGGAATTTTTGATACATTTTTTCTTTACTTATTTATGAATGTTGTGCATGTTAATATACTTATGTTTATTACTTTGAGTAAAAATTTGGAAAACGTAGAAATACAATTATTATTGGAAAAAGTTAGGGTATGGGGAGAGTCCAAAGAGTGTTCCTCCTAAGCTAAGGTCCTTGGTCTTAAGTGTAGTGAAGTCCAAGTTGTAATCCTTCCAAAGTTTAGGCAATGTTCTGTGTGCCGTACCCACATCTAGAATACCTGAGAAGAGGGAGGGGCTTGTATCCTTCTGGGAAATGTCGTTAATGATATGTCCTTATTAGTACATAGATATGAGAGTACATTTGAGAGAGAGAATTGAAAACAAATGTAGAAAATGAAATTTCTCATGAAATGATTAACCATGAGAGTAAACTATTTATACTTGTTATAGATTGGTTTGAGTAGTTAAGGGTTTAAAAGAATTTACCAGGTCCATTAAAGCCTCAATTGACTAAGCTTATAAATCTCCTTAATCTAGGTCAAAAAGACCAAATTTTCTTTTTAATAGCTCACAGTCAATTGAACTCTAGTAATTAGCAGAGTATTTATGGCATTATCACTTTTCGGGTAGAGAGTTGTCGAGGGTATAGAGCTAAAAAGTTGGAAATGATAATGAAGTATACATAACTCAAATGGCTTTGCAGCTTTCTGCGAGTTTTACCTCTTTAGGTCTAGATATGTAGTGGGATTGGTCCCATCCTTGAAGAACACCTTCTTGGGAGTCTTACTCTTGGAAGTAAACTTAACTTAGTAAATCATCAGTTACTAAGAGAAGACTTCGAATTTTGATCCCTTAAAGGGAAGTATCAGTCTTGGAAATGAACTTAACTTTGGAAGCATATTTGAGCTTTACCCCCGTATAGGTGAGTTTCACTCTCGGGGCAAACTTAGGTTACGAAGACCTCACTTGAACAAATTTGAGTTTTTCCCCACAAGGGTGAGTATAACTTTTGAGAGTGAACTTAGTTAACATGAGAAGCCCTTAATTGATAATACTTGAGCTTGAGCCCCTAAAAGGTGAGTTTCACTCTTGGAGTGAATTTCGGTTGGGAAGCCCTCACTTGAGAAGACTTGAGCTTTGTTCGGCGAAATGTTAATTATGTTTTTGAAAAAATGAACAAATAATAATAAAAATATCTTAATTATCTTAATAAATTCTCACACACTCACAACTGTACGAGGTGAGTTTGTATATAAGATGAGTAAGGATCGTTCCCGCGAGGACTATTGGAACAAGTATTAGGTTCACAAGCTTATTTACTAGTTAGATGAAATAATCTCAAGAGTTTATGACTAAATTTAAACTTAATTTAATCACTAGAAATTAAAATAAAGACAAGAATATAAAATATTAATCCTATGGAAAGCAATTAAATATAATTGACTAAAAACCTAATTCAATCTACTCTAGTTGCAAGAATTTAATCAAGAATAATAATTTCAGTTAGTCTAATTTACCAAACGTATTTAAAAACGATGAAATAAAACTCTAACTACTCAATTATGGAAGCAATTAGGAATTTAAATGCAATAAGACAAGAACGATAATTTAAAGAACAAGGATGCAATAAAAACTCTGTAATTGCAGTGAAAATCAATGTTGATGAACGTCGAATCTTGAATTCTTGACAAGAGAACAAAATTCTAGTTTAAACACTTGAGAAAATCTACTCTACGTCTAAATTGTTGTTCTAACTATTGAAAACTTAAAACTAATGAAGGTTGATGATGGATTCTTTTTTTCCTTCCGTCCATCGTCTTGGTGTATTTATACGTAAAATTAGTTTGTTTTGGGGCTCTAGAACGATAAGTACATGAATTCCCATGTAAACGGGTCCACGGGAGGACGTTTCTTGCGAAAAAGCAAGCCCATGAAACTTGTCTGATGAAGCACACATGGGCGTTGCATAAATGTCACGCCTAGGCACCACTTCCAAAAACGAAGACTTGAGCTACTGGAAATCGTGCTTGGGCTCTGCAAAGGCGCGACTTCCAGTAAGGATACTTCCATTTCTTTCACTATAATGATCCTGATGCTGTTGGAATCTCAAAAAACTCAAAGCATAATATATCTTTGTCTAAGCTTTTCAATACATCTAAAATCACTTCAATCAGAGGTCGGACAAGAAAGTTATGCCATTTCCACCAAACTACATCCGCATCGCTCCTTGCAGGTGCACGTAGATTCTAATTTTGCAAGTTTTCTCTACTTTTGTGATCAATTTTAACTCTTCCTTAACTCAAACCTTACAAAATTCAAAATAAACCATTTTATCTCATAATTACTCAATTATGTGGTGCTTATACTAAAAACGAGGTAAATGATACATAAAATATATGCTATTTATGAGCTTATCAACTACCCCACACTTAGTTTTTGATCGTCTTCGAGCAAAATATAGAAATAAATCACAAACATACTCAACACATCTCATTAATTATCCACATAAATAATCAAGAACCAAACAAGAATTCTAATGTAGGTGTGTGTATAGCCATACAAAATAACTTTTTAGACACTCAGATCAAATTATGCAAACCCTTTGAATTTTTCTAAACACTCCATAACTTACTCTTTTTACATTTCTCCACTAATGTAGATACTGAATCGACTTAAATTTAGTAGGAATTTTAGCTTGTAACGTAAGGCTAGGGTATTGGCTAACAAAGAAGAGGAAAAGGATAAACAAATAAAAAAAGTGCTTTAAATTAATATGCAACTCATTAACATAAAACTTTTTTTTTGAACATGAAAACACCCATACTTCAAAGATGTAACCCCACGCTTAATTGGCCAAACTGTTAATGACCCATAAAAATTTTGTGCAACAAGCAGAACAAAATCCTAGTTTTTCAATTTCAAACCTACTCACCAACACTTTAAAAAAATATCTCCCTCTTTTTTTTTTTCCTTTTTGAATTGGAATGCTACTTCATTTTTCATTTTTTCGATTCCCCAAAATGGGTACCAGTGGTAGACTCTACCTATAAAAAAATTTTTACGCAGGTTCCAGTGATAGGCACTACATGCTAACACTCCAACGCAGGTGCCAGTGATGGGTATCACCTGCAATGGTCAACACAAAAAAAAAATATTTAACACCCCTATGTCTCAGGCTGTACACCATTTATTTTAACACTCTCATACAACTACCTTCCATCCTTATATCCCCTTAAAAATTGAATGGTGCTTTTGTCCATTCAAAACAAATTAAGGCTCAAATAGGGTTATAGGGATAAATTTTACAGTAAAGGTTGGCGTGAAAGGCTCAAACGTCTAAAAAAATGCCTACCCTCATCTTTAAATCAAATCAAATTATCTAACTTTGCCTAATTTTGCCTCGAAAATGTAATAAAGCAAGTGTCTGGAGTGCAATATAAGTGAATCTACACAATTATCTCTTAATGCCAAAATGCTACAACATTGTAGGGATGTTAGAGCTCAAAAATTAGAAATCATGTTATGAAAATATTAACACCAACTAACCTACTCATGACAACTTAACTCAAAAATTATCGACTAGAAAATCAAAGAAACATGCTAAGCAATTTGTGAACAAAATTTTCAAAACTTTGAAAAGCTCTCCAATCCAAAGATAAGCTACAAATATGAAAGCAAAAATTGAACAAAATGAACAAACAAACCACCAAACAAATAGAAATTAAGAAAACTCCCCATCCCATGCTTAGAGTATAGCATTGTTCCCAATGCCAAAATAAAGAAGAGAAAGGAAAAATGGAAGTTTCTCTGTCAATGAAGAACTTTTGGTGCCGTTTATGTTGAACTAAATACCCTTGAGTTGAAGTCAAAATTACCACTAAAACGAAAACAAAAACTAGTAAAAACCCAGATATTATGAAAAATAATAAAACCAAGAAACTAAACTTTTTGATAGCTAAGAAAGAAATCCTAACCCCTTATGGGTATACATAATAAAGTGAGGAAATAAAACATAAAAGAGTATAATAAATTAAAATGCAAGAAAATAGGAAAAATTAAGTCTGAGAGCTTAAAGGAAGATGGTCAATCCTCATCATCTGAGGAAACATTTGCGGCCAACTCTTGAGGAAAAGGAGGAAAATGTGGAATCGTCAATGGACCCTCTCCATGCTCCCTAGCCATTTGTCGAGCATCTATTGTTTGTTGCCACATTTGCTGGTACATAATATAGGCGTCAAATCGTAGCCGCATATGTTGTTGCTCTTGTAAAACTTGTTGTAGAATCTCTTCTTGAGTCCTTGGCTCATGTTCCCTTGTAGATGGTTCGAAAGCAGAGGCATGAGAGCATGTTCTTCTAGCACGTGGCTTGACAACCTCCTTCATCACAATTTGTTTTCCAGCTACTTCAATCTTTCCTCAGCTGGATCCATAGCCACATCTGCCTCTAAACATAAGGTGGTGATCAAGTACGGATACCACAACCCAGATTGTTTGGTAGTTATTGAATGACAAATCTCGTTATGAATCAACTGTTGGACATTAGTAAACCTTCTAGTGGCGACACATTACAACAATTTTACCTGTTCCAGAGTAACATGTGAAAGATGACTTACAAGAAGAAGTCAGCCACATATAAATTTAAACCAGACTTGCCATTCAGGTTTAAGCCTATTGAAATCAAAATGCCGAGCTACTTCCCCATCGATTGTAAAGGTCCATTATACCTCCCCATTGCACAGGACACTGGTAATTGTGTTGAGTTCTATGTTGGAATCGCGAATTTCAGGCCACTCATTTCTTCGGACCCGGTTAGGCTTCAAAATTCAATTGATCGCATCTGCCAAGATGTCCGCATGTCGTCCCCTCACGTATACCCGCTGGTTACTATAATGAGCCAAATTAGAATAAGAATTCCCTCACCACAGGTAGTACTGCATCAATAGGTGTAACAATGAAGGGGTTCCATCCATGTTCCCCAATAATTTGGCTAATCTTCACTGCCCCATGCAGAGGTACACATACTCCTTTTTCTTTAATTGATGCCCGCATTGATATGTTAGTCTCGTATATCTTATGGGCAGTACCATCTAGAACTTGCCCCGGCACTACCGGTTGTTAGGGTTGCTCTTGTTGTGCATGTCGTGCTTATTGTGGCCCCGATGATGATGATGCAGGAGCCTTGCCCTTTCCCGGATCACGTGTACACTCCATACCTACAAGAGTCGCTTGTTAGGATAACAAACAACCTCACACTTATATAATTCTACAATACCAATTAATAACCATCCTATTCACTTAGAATTGACTCATAAGATTAGTGGTTATTCTAAGCAACACATAAGTAATGGAGTTATCCTTATGAATCAACTGTCGGATTCTAGTACACCTTCTAGTGGTGACGCAATACAACAATTATTTTACCTGTTCCAGAGTAACATGTGAAAGATGACTTACAAGAAGAAGTCGGCCACATATAAATTTAAACCAGACTTGCCATTCCGGTTTAAGCCTATTGAAATCAAAATGCCGAGCTACTTCCCCATCGATTGTAAAGGTCCATTATACCTCCCCATTGCATAGGACACTGGTAATTGTGTTGATCTCTATGTTGGAATCGCGAATTTCAGGCCACTCATTTCTTCGGACCCGGTTAGGCTTCAAAATTCAATTGAATGCATCTGCCAAGATGTCCACATGTCGTCCCCTCACGTACACCCGCTGGTTACTATAATGAGCCAAATTAGAATAAAATTCCCTCACCACAGGTAGTCTTGCATCAATAGGAGTAACAATGAAGGGGTTCCATCCATGTTCCCCAATAATTTGGCTAATCTCCAGTGCCCCATGCAGAGGTACACATACTTCTATTTCTTTAATCAACGCCCGCTTTGATATGTTAGTCTAGTATATCTTATGGGGCAGTAGCATTTAGAAATTGCCCCGGCACTACCGGTTGTTAGGGTTGCTCTTGTTGTGCTTGTCGTGCTTGTCGTTGCCCCGATGACGATGATGCAAGAGCCTTGCCCTTTCCCAGATCACGTGTACACTCCATACCTACAAGAGTCGCTTATTAGGATAACAAACAACCCCACACTTATATGTTCTACAATACCAATTAATAACCATCCTATTCACTTAGAATTGAGTCATAAGATTAGTGGTTATTCTAAGCAACACATAAGTAATGGAATTATCCTAAGGCCGAATAGTCAAAAGACAAACAATCTTACTCACCAATCACGAAAGACGTCCTTGGATGGAAATTCATGCAAATATGTCTAGTGTTTTAATATATTCACTCATTGACGCATTTTAACAAACACTTGGCATGCTTAATCTAATAACTCTGTAATTTGAATCCAAAGTGGTCCAATTACTTAGTACTAACCATCATGAACCACAATGAACATCCGAATTTGTTAATTCATAAACATAATTATGCCACAAAACTATGTATTGAAATGTTTGAATGTAAACTCAATCACATAAACTCTTACAATTATAGAATAACAAAATCACAAGGAAAAATATATGGAAAATGTCACAAACCCATCCTTATATCATATTATCACATAATTGAAGTAAGTCTAATGATGGGAATCGAGATTGACACATACAATCAACCCAAAAACTTTATCGAACACATGGTGGGTATAAACATAATTCAACTTATTAAAAAAAATTCAAATAAAAAATCATCCCACACAACAATAAGAATCAAATTCATGCATAATTTATAAAAATTAAACAATTTAAGATCAAGTATATATGAAAAATCGGATCTTTAATGATATGAAAGTGAAAACCCATTAGGAATAAATTTAAGAAAGAAAAGAAGAGAAAATCATACCATGCTTAATGCTAAAGTTGTGTGAAATTGAAATTTGGATGAATATAGGATGGAGAAATCTAGTGAAAAGTTGAAGACTTGGGGGTTAAAGAGGTTTTTGGAGGAGATTTGGGAGATAATTGAAAAATAAGAAGAAAAACCTAAGCCTTTGACGTTATCATCGAAGGGTTAAATACCCTTCTCGGTATCGCGCCTGTGCGTTGCAAAATTGTAGTGCCTAGGCGTGATATCCAATAGGGTCGAGTAATTTCACTAAATTTGCGCCTAGGCATTGCAATTTTGCAGCACATGGACGCGATACCCAGTGAGTAACTATGCATCTCAATACAAAAACTTTTCAACTCAATAACTAAAAACACTCATTCCTTGACCCTAAAACTCACTTTCTTTAAACTGTTTTCCCACAAATTAATTTAATGCACACATAAACGACACAAAAGCAAGGAAAACAAAACAAAAACATAAGAACAAAAGTAAAGGAAACATGGGTTGTCTCCCATGTAGCGCCCTTGTTTATAGTCTCAGGCTCGACTATTGCACTCCCGCTCATGTGAAACATGCCCCCTTCCTTTAGGCCAGACTCCATAGGAAAAGTTTAATCCCACTCTTCTAAACTGTCATTTGTTGATTCTCGTATTTTTCTTGAAGAAATCTACGTTTCCTTGTAGTCATCAAAGCCAATGTCTTTAGTAGCACGTCCAATTATTTTTCGAACCATCTCCTGTTCTTTTTGCGTTCTTTAAACTTTTGGATGTCACAAACTTTTTGATGCTTTACACAACTTTCTTGAGCCTTTCACAACCCACACACATTGTCGGGTGGTTTTGATTCTTCATTTGACCTGCCAATAAAAGGTTCAATTGAATGAGTAGCACATTTTTCTTAAAAAGCAGGAAAATTATCATTATAATCAAAAACACCTATTTCAACGATTCATTTTCAATTTGTAAAATCAAATTTCCTTTATTAGCATCTTATCAATGCATGTGCGGTTAATGAAAATGGCCTCCCAAGAATCAACAGTATTTCATTATCCTTGTCGATGTTCAACTCAAGAAATAAATGGGAAACATCAACCTCTCTTTAAAAGAGGGGACTTGCACAAGCACGTCTTGCAACAAGCCATATGGTTTCCTTTCAGCCAAGTCCGCGAGTTGGAGTGTAACGTTAGTCGGCTTGGCATTGGTGATTCCTAACATATCATAAATGGATTTTAGCATAATGTTGATACTAGCCCCTAAATCACAAAGTGAATGATGTAGCATTGTTCCTCCAATATTCATCGGTATTGAAAAGTTACCAGGATTTTTGAGTTTATGAGGTAATTTCCATTGAAAAATTACACTACACTTTACTCAATTACTATCTAGTCTAATCTACTTGTTCAATGGTCAGAGGATTCAACTTCTATAATTTTACCCTAAATTCTCAAGTAAATTGATGATGTGAGCTTTCCTTCTGAAGTCCTATCAATAATTTGTCAACAATTACTCAAATTCACTCCACTTCCGCCCTTCAACCAACCAATTAATCATTACCATTAGAAATTGGCATTACCAAACCTTAAACCAAGACTAACTAGTGCATAAAAGTAAAAAATATTACTTGGTAGCACTTTAAAAAAAGCACTTTAAGAAAGTAAAAAGAAATCATTTTAACAAATTAATTAAACTACAATAAACTAAATTAGCACTAAGAAAGCATAATTATAGAAAGGATTAAACAAACTTTGCCCCTCTGAACCATTGCCCTAGTTGCACTTTACCCCTTGAACCAAAATAATAAACACTTTACCTCTTGATTCTATGTGGATATTTGAATAATAATTGCACATGTGTAAATTATTTGGACACCAACTACCCTCCATATTTTCGTAACAATTTGTGGACGAAAATGCCCTTTTTTGTACGGTGGCTGAAATTACTAAAATTTGATCGCTCCAATCTCCTTTCATTTAACAAACTATTTAAGCAATTGGGTTTGTATTCGTTTAAATTCATAGCAAGAAGAAATGGAGAAAGACAACATCAATAGGAGAAACACCCATTCGTGTGAGAAAAGAGAAATTAATTGTCTTTACTATTCTTTAGAAGTGCTTTTTAATAGTGGTGTGCTTGGTTTTGTTTTTAAATTAAGGGTCTGAAATTAATAGTTGATGAAAACAAAAAACAAAAACAAATCAAATATAAACAATACACACAAAAAGTATGATTACATTCCTAGCAATTTATTCACCCAAAAAGAAGAATTAGAAACCATAAAACACGAATTTATTAAATTACTAATACAAAGCACTAAAACTTACCACAATTTAAAGTTGCCCGTCACTATCACATTACGGCTTCAAGCGGCTAGCTCTAGAATCGTACCACAGAGGTTCTAATTTGTTTCTTCAACTTGTGTTGATATTTCTTCACTTTTATTTATTTCACACGCATGATAAGTGTATTTTCCCTCCACATGAGGGGCTAAATAGGAATCATTATTATTCATTTTGTTGCCAAAGGGCAAAATGGCTATCACACATTTTGTTTTGAATTATTTTAGTCATTTTGTATTTGTGTCAGAAATTATTCTCTTTGACGAAATGTCAAGGGGACAAAGTGTCTATTCTTTTGGTTTAGGGGACACCATTGAAGAAGTGTAACTGGTGGTTTGGTTTAGGGGGGGTAAAGTGTATTTAACCCTTATAGAAAACCTATAAAGTATACTAAAAATTGCACAAAGACAGTAAGTAAAGAAAGTAATTAACAAAACATTTAAATTAAACTATACTAAATTAACATCAAACAAAGTAAAATAAACATGAAGGAAAGGTCTTAGAATTGGAAGTCTTCAAAATTTTTAACAAGAAATTACAACTAAAGAAAGAAAGAAACCCTAAACTAAGAAAACCCTTCTCAAATGGGAAGGAGAAAAAAGAATTTCTCCCCATACTACTTGGAATATCAACTCTACTCTATGTATTCTATAATACATAAAAACATACTTAAATGTAGTACTTGTAGTGATAGAGTTGAGGAGAAAAGTTTCAGCTAATATTTTGAGCCGATTCGGATGAAACTACCTTGAAAGTAAGCAGACCGCGGTCAAGATTGCCACGGTAAAAAAGCTCTAGGATATTCTTGACTACATTCAAGGATATACATTTATGCCTAGACATCCTTGACCACGGTTAGGCCTGTATCGGCTTCATCGTCGTGTCCAATTTTGCTCGTTTCTTGTCCGATTACCGTGCCGTTTTCACCAACAAAATCCTAACCCACAATAACACAATATTAACTACATTAAAATACTTAAAATAACACCTAAACATTTAAGTAAAACACTCACATAATTTAAAAATAAAAGATGAACAAAGACGAACAAAAACCGTTACTCCTAGCGGAATTAGGTTAAATAATAACCATAAACCTATTTGTGCTATGGATACAGATTAATCAAAACAAAAATAGGTCATTAAAAAAATTCACACAAATCGTTTAAGCTTTATTCCAACCAAATCCATAATTCAACACTCAAACAAATTGAATTAAGGAACTAAATTAAACTGATAAAAATTAGGAAAATATGCAAGTAATTTTGACTTTAATTAAGTAAGTGAACAACTGTTTATAAGACTAATTAATCTATTCTAACGAAAGCAAATAATATTGCTTCTAAATCAACTAAATTGACTAAAGTAAAACAAGAATTAATGAGAAAGTAATCTTATATTAACTAACAAAGGTAATAAGAAAGCATGAAAACAAGGCAATTTCTATTTTTTTTCTACTAGATTAAATCTAGCAAAATTTCCAAAGAAAACTAATTTCAACTAAATATTTTAGGATTTTTAGTTTAATAAAAGAAAGCCCAATAAAAATTACTAAGAATTAAAACAAGGAAATGAAGATTTTTAACTAGAAATCACTAAATTACCAAGAACCCTAAGAAAGCTTGGAATAGAAGTAACTAGATTTTCGAGAAATTAAACTAGAAAGCAAGTAAAAGTTATACCTACTAAAAGCTAATAATTCATCCACTATATTTATCTAATTAAAACTAAAACTTGTAAGAAATTAAAAACAAGATCTAAAGGAAATTGAAAGAGAACTTTGTATTAAACTAGAAACTTGGAGTTTAGGCTAACACTATTTTGTTCTACTAGTCTTAAGAATTTACTAACTACACTATCACTATGTGTACTTGCTTGTCCTACAAGAGAGTATTTAAAGAGCTGGCATTCAGAATTACAAAGATGCCCTTATACTAAAGGTGGACGCGTCTCAATGTCTCGACACCAAATATTTGATGTTTCGATATCAAATATTTGGTGTCGCGACATCAAGCTTTTCTCCGCTCTAGTCTTCAATCTTCATTAATTGTAATTTGATCCCCACACTTTTGTAATCTTTCACTTCCACCTCTTCATCTTTTATCCTACAAATAACATTTAACTAAATAAGTAAGTTAGAATAAATTGCAAAAATCTTCATCAGCAGTCCACTTGAATCTTTGACAATCTAGTTGTTGGCTCAGAGTGTTTGCAGTGCCCTTTGAATTTGATCAATTGGTATACTCTTGACAATGTAGGTGTCGGATCCACAACGTGTTTTACTCCATCCAAAATGACCAAAAGTCAATTAAGTTTTCTCGAATAAAACAATTAGGAATGAAGTGCTTAGGATCATTAGGACTCTATCTTAGATGCAATGTTACACAAAGGATACATTAATCTAGTTAGGAGCAATTAATTTGACATTGATGATATATAGTATACAACATAACACTCCCAACTTGTTGATAGACTTGCTCCTATTGGCTTATTTTGAAGATATTACTTCTACTTGCATTATTGAACTATTCTATTGTCCACTTCGAAAGCAGACATTTGTGATACTGATTCCTCTACTAGCCTTATTCCTAAAGGCAACACATATTTTTGTATTTCTTTTGTGTCCTATTTTCTTTTCAATAGCAAGCAACCTAAGCCAAGAACACACCCAAGATCATATCCAGAACTAAGCACACATAAAATAGATCGAATGCTTTCAAAATTCAAAAACACACAAATGGCCTAACTTATCTCCAACCATTTAGACCATTTTTTCAAAAAAATAACTTGACAACAACTAACACTTCCAAGAATGACCAAAAGATATTCCAAAGAAACCGTTTTAAAAACAACTTCTCATTAAAGCACACTACTCTTATTTTGAAATCAGGAATAGTTGGTTTTTGAAACATTTGCTTACAAAAATAACTATTTATATGTTATCACTAAAAATAAGAATGACCTATTAAATATTTCAAGTTATATTCGATTCGTAGGTCACTATCTCACAATTGAGCACCAAAATGATCATTTTCAATCCAACTACCAAAATATTTATTTACAAATATCAAGAGACAAACAAACAAGACTGTAAAATAGATCACAACTTGACTCAACTTATTGAAGGATGAGTTACAAACTCATCTTACCACTCACCCAATCACAAAACATAAAAATACTACTAAAAGGCACATAAACACAGAAGTAAGAATAATACTAGGAAATGACTTTCTATTATATTTGGACAACCAAAACGCTCATATAGATTATGGACAACATATGAATTAAGTGAACGAAAAAGCAATCAATTAAGCACATTTTGATCTTAAAAATAATAGTTTTACCTTTAATCATGGATTTCTAGGATGAACACTAAGCTCAATAGAATATGATACTAAGCAAAGAGTAATCTCAATTGGAAAATATGAATGCAAATTCTATTAAAACTCATGAGTCATATAAGTCGTCTATCCTTTATATTTTAACCTAGTAACTACCGGTACATTGGTGGGGAGGCCTCACTCCCAAATTTTAGTAATAAAATTTAAAATAAATTACATGGTGGGGGACATGAACTAAAACCATCAGTGAATCGCATGTAGCTTCAAAGATATAAAACCCTTTGAAACAGGAATAAAAGTGCTAAGCATTACAATAACGAAAATAAGAACATCTTAACTTCTTGAGGCGGCTCTTAAGTCGCACAAGTCTTCAAAGATTTGTGGCAAGTTGCATCCTTAGCAAGGTAATCTGCAACAGCATTGGATTCCCTAAAAATATGAGAAATCCTGAAATGGTAAGGTTTGATTTTGTCTTTTATTTGTTGAGAAATTCCATCAATAATCCAATGAGTAGTAGCCAAGTTTTGTTTTATACTATTACATTAAAAAAGTGAATCAACTTTTTCTTTCATGTTGTGAAATCCTTTCTCCAAGCACAATTTGATCCCCTCTAGTAGTGCCAGAGCCTCAGCAACAATGATGGAGCTGATCCCATAATAGTAAGAAAGCCAAACAATGAATTACGTGCAACATCCCAAATGATTCCTCCACCTGCAGAATTGAAACCATTTTGCAACGAGCCATCTTTATTGAGCTTTGTCCAACTACTGCATAGAGGTCTCCAAAAAACTATCACGATTCTCTTCTATTTGATAGGGGAATAATGAGAAAGCCATACTACTACTAAGCATTACTGTCATCAGATTTGTCCCTTCTATCTAGTGGGAAAGCTTCCACAATAATTCTTGCATCCTCCTATATGTCGGCTATAATTTGAGCATACACGAGAACTTTACCCTCATATTTGGCCATATTTCTAGATTTCCATATCCTCCAGCAAATAAGATATGGAAGCAACTTGGGCAAAACTCCAGAAGCATCATTCTTAGGTCGAGTTTAACCACCAAGAATTAAGATGGTAATGAAGAGAGTCATCCCTTGAATAATACAAATCAGAAACATTCTCAAAAAATTGTGAAACATCCTTGGCCAATCTACAATTCAAGAAATTGTGATCAATAGATTCTTGGCTGTTTCAAAGCTCACATTTTGAAGCCAAATTAATTCTATTTTTTATCAAAATATCATCAATTGGAATTTTATGATTTAACAGTCTCCACATGAAGATTAAGATTTTTAGAGGAATCCTAGCATCCCAAATCAATGAGACATTGTTAATTCCTTATTAAGTTGTTTATCCTTTTTCAACCAATATTGTTACATTAAGTAGGGGTCATTGAGACTTCACAGGTACCAAACAATTTAAAGAATAGAAAAGAAAGAAGAAAAACACACAATAGTATATTCCCAACTCACTCCCCAAACTTAGTTTTGCACATAACTAGCCTAAAAAATGCATTTAACAACAAAGATTACTCCAAGATTTATGCATGTCAAGCATTCACATGACTTGCTCAAAATAAGCACAAACAATGGTATAAAAATCCAATAAAGCATATAACAATCATAAATCACAAAAACTAATATAATTGCCATCAACATCGAAACATAATTAGGCCTAACAAAAGGCTACAAGCTTTTGTTACTCACCAGGTTCTTAAACTAAAGTATGTAAAGTAAAATAAAGCATATATATAGAAAAAGGAAAGAAATACTTCCTTAATGTGACGAAGGAGGCTTGCCAAGGATGTCATAATCTTTGGTGAATTTGCTCCATTGTTTATCATATCTAGAATCTCCAAGGATTTGTTGAACTCAGCATTAGTAGTTGACACTGCCTGGTCCCCTCTAGAAAGTATCATTCTTCTTCTTCCAACCCTTAAGTAGCATCTTCTTCCACGAACACTCCACATGGTACCTCTTTAGTGGTTACCGGGATAAACTCATACTTATTCAAAGGATAAGTTGATGAAGCTTCAAACAAGAATTTACTAGTATATCCCACTTCGGTTGTTGAGAATTCAAGTTCAAAAAGTTCTTCATAATTGGTTTCTTGTAAAATTTTTCTTCCTTTTGTTCTTCCTAAATAGGTTCTTTGTGTACACATACTTCAAATGGTACTTCCTTATATATACACTACAAGAGAAACACGTATTACTGACGGATTTTTGCGATCAATTTTTTTCGTCGCTAATTGTGACGGATTTTGTGACGGAAATTTTAAAATAAACTGTTTTTAAAAAAATATTTTAGCGATGGATTTTGTGAGGGAAATTTTCTATTGCAAAAATCCGTCGCAAAATCTGTTGTTAAGTTTTTTTTTGAAATGGAAAACTAAAAATTCAAAATATTAGAGACGGATTTTTCCATTGTAAATTTTCTTAGGAAAAAATAAAAAAAATTGGATTATAAAATTTTGCAATGGATTTTTCCATCGCTAAGTAGATTGATATCTGAATTTAGCGATCGAAAAATCTGTTGCTACATAATTTTTTAAAAAAATTAAAAACCATAATACTTCAGGTTATCAATAACTCAAATTAAAAATTCAAAAAAAATTGAGTGAGAAAATTAGTGACAAATTTTTCCACCGCTAAGTAAATCGGTATCTCAAATTAGCAACGGATTTTTCCATTGCTAAGTAGATCAATATCTTAAATTATTAACGGAAAATCTGTTTGTAAGTAATTTTTTTTAAAAAAAAAATTAGCAACAGAAAATTTAGTCTCTAATTGCCAAGCATGATATAAAATGACCTCTTTTCTTACTCATTTCAAAAACATATTCCATTAATATATTCAACTATCATCTACCACATATTCCATTACTATAGATTTTTCACCATAACTACCAGGGCCAATTAGTCTCTACCAATCCACAACAACAAAAGTATTTATTTTTGTAAGGTAAGTGATATTGTTCACTAATTTTTTTTTCTTTTTTGATTTATTTACATTTATTAGTGTATATTTGATGCTTTTTTTTTATTTTTTTCAAATTTAGTTTACATTACTTTTGTGCATATTGGATGGTTTTTTTTGCTTTTTTGAATTTGTTTTACATAATATAGTAGTAGTTATGAGTATCTTATAAATTTTTAGTACAAGTAGTATGAAATAGAATTAGTAGTAGTATTAACTAGTATTGTTTGTATTTTTAATTCACATTAGTATTATTTGTTAGTAGTATAGTAGTATTAATAATTATTATATAAATTTTTTAGCACTTAATTGTAAATATTTTGGCATTTTTACGATTAATGGTTTTGAATTTGAAATGCATAAATGTAGTGCTAAAATTGGATTGGTTTTGAATGAAATTTGCTAGTTTGAAAAAACAAATTTTGTTGCTAAAATATTAATTTGGTTTCTATATTTTTAGTAATTTTTTCTAATTTTCTTTTGGGTTGACAACCAATTTTCCGTCACAAGTCCAATTTTTATTAGCCTAATTAGCTACTAAATTTCCATTGCTAACTTTAAATTCTGTCGCTAATTAGCCAGCGAAAAATCCGACACTAACATCGTTTATGGGAACAGACACCCATGTTTCTTCTTTTGGGACAAAAAATCCATCGCTAATTTCGGCGAAAAAAATCCGTCGCTAAATAATCGCTAAAATTTACAGACGAGGTATTTTTTGATGGACGGTTTCCATCGTAAAATCTGTCGCTAACGTGATTAGCGACAGATTTTTTGACAAAATTTGTTGCTAATTCCGTCACTATTTTCTGTTTTTCCAGTAGTGATAGTGGTCAAGAGAGGTGAGCAAGTTGTTGATTCTTCTTGGTTGTACCTGCTTCTTAACTTAACCATTTCACATTGATCATCTAAGTGTCCATTTTCTTCTTCAATTGGTTGGTGGGAGGGTTGGTCCATTTTCTTCTTCAATTGGTTGGTGGGAGGGTTGGAGTACCTTGATTTTCACCATCTATCATTCTTGAGAGTTCGGCAAGTTCATCTTGTAACCTCTTTATAGCTTTGTCTTGATTCTCCAAGAATTTATTTTCATTCCAAGAAACTGGCTTGTTCTTCAAATAATTTGGCAATGTTTTTTAAACATTTTTAATCGTTCTTCTTCGATTTTGGATTGGTCTTCTTGGAGTATCATCAACATTTCCATCAATCTTGTCTCATTGAATTCTTGAATTGGTTGGTTATGGAAACTCTCTGAGTTTGGAGTGTGAAATGTTCTATCCCTTAGTTTAGCATTCATCATTGTGGGCATGGGATAGGACTTACCCTTTGGGGCCCCATTTGTTTGTATAACATAGGCTCTTGTGGTGGAGGCAAAGAATACGACAGTTTTAGTAGCTCATGTATATGTTTGGATAGTTGGACTATCCCACTTGATAGCTCAAGGGATAGGGGGAATAATCACAAGAAACATACTCATTCATCATATCCTATTACCATAAGAATGTTAATTTCCTTGGTTTGAATTATTCATATCCATCCCTTGCATGTTCATGAGAAAATGACACTAAAGCAATAAAAAAAAAGTACAAAAAAAAAAAACAAGAACTAAAGCAAAACAAACAAGAAAATTAGGAAAGACATCAATTTTATAATACCATCTATTCTAAACTATCCATCACAATAAAAATCTTTTGGATTTTTCAAAATAAGAAGCAAAAATACAAAATCAAAATCTTTGCGACTTTTCAAATAGGTGAGAAAAATGTAGAAGAAAAGAAATAACTTCAAACCAATACTTCAATCAAATTACATCAATATTGCCGAAAATCAATCCCGAACAAGGGTGCCAAAAAATTGGTGTGTGCCACATCTAATTCTAAATTATAAACACATAAATCCAACTAGTAACTAGATGACATACTGCAAGTATACGAGGTCAAATAGTGACTGGTGAAAGTAGGGTCTGACCCACAAGAATTGGTCGGTGTATGATTATTAGGTTAAATTATTATTTTAAAAGTTTGATTAAGAGAAAGATTAACTAAAAATGGATTAAATAAAAAAGCTAAAAAGTTATTAAAAATGGGTTAAAGTTTGATTAGCCAATTTCAAGATTTGGGTTCATTGATTCGGTTAAGCGGTTCAGTGTAACGGCTCAATTGGATGTTACTCCCAATGCTGAATCAATTCCTTGGCCTGGAAAGTAATTCTAAAACATGAATGTCCCTAGGACTTTCCAATGAGCTATATTAGATAATATCTTGCCTCGACTACTATTTAGTCTAATCTAATTGTTGAGCGGTATAAATATAGGATTCAACTTCCGTAATTTCACCATAGATTCATAGGTGGATTCAAGAAGTTAACTCTCCTTCTCAATCCCTAACAACAATTTCTTAATAATTACCTAATTTTACTCCACTTTCACCATTCAACTAACTAATTAGTCATTATTGATTCGAAATTGGTATTACCAAACCTTAACCCAAGGCTAACTAGTGAATAAAAGTAAACATTATCACTAAACAAAGAATTTTTAAGGAATTAATTGACAAAGCATGTAAAAATAAGCATTTTAACCAAGTAATTAGACTACACTACAATAAATTAGCACTAAGAAAGCATAATTAGAGAAAACCCATAAACTAAACTAAAACATTACACTAAGAAAGCAAGTAAAGAATGCAATTAAAAGAGCACTTAAACTAAACTATATTGAATTAACATCAAACAAAGTATAATAAACATAAAGGAAAGGTCTTACAACTATAACTTTTCAAATCTTTAACAAGAAACTAAACCAAAAAAAGAAAGAAACCCTAAACTAAGCAAACCTTCTCCAAATAGGGACGAGAAAAGAGAATTTCTCCCTACACTACTTGCTATCAACTCTACTCTATCTACTTTCTAATATATAAAAACACAGATAATGCATCTTTATTGTGGTAGGGTTGAGAAAAGAAACTTTAGCCAACATTTCTATCAATCTGGATAAACTGCCCTGAAAATAATGGACTATGGTCAAGATCTTTTGGGTGTAATCCATGACAACGGACTAAAAGTTTTAGGAGATTCTTGACAAGTATTTTATGCCAAGAAATCCTTGACCATGGTTAAGCCTAGATCAACTTCATCTTTGCTCCCTATTTCATATGTTCCACAGATTTGTTATTCGATTGCTGTACCATTTTCTCCTGATAACTCTATATGTATCCTAAATTTATTGGTTTTACTAGTTAGTTTATTTCATTCTTGGTCTTTAAATGTGTGTTTTTGTCTATTTTTTCTTTAATTTGTTAGAATGTGTTAGCACATGTTTAATTAAGTGTTTTGGTACTTATTTATGCATTTCTTATCTTATTTTATCTTGTTCTTGTGTTTAGAATTTGTGTCAAGTCTTTAACCTAACTCCGTCGGAGGTTAGGGCTTTCATTCATCTTTGTTTGTCTTTGGTTTTGGTCTCTTTTGTGAGTATTTTGTTTAAGTGTTTAGGAGTTATTTTAAGTTTTTATTATTAATGTGCATTTTTTTGTTAAGATTCAGTAAGAAAAAATGGCCATCAATCAGACATTAGACGAAGATTTTCAGCACAAAACAATGAAGTGGTAATGGAGCGAATTCCAAACCATGGTGTCAAATCTATGCCTAGGAGTTGACACTGTGGTACGAATTAGATTTTGTAGTGGCTAAAACATCCAAATCGTTGCCGATTTGTGGCTGAAACTTCTTTCCTAACCTTAACACTATAAATAGCATATTTAGGCCTCTTTTTCTTATAGTTAGCGGTGTGTTAGTAGGTATTATTTTGGAATTAGAGTAGAGAGCAATTCCTTCCCATATGGGGAAGGATCTATTAAATTATATTTAGATTAGGTTTTATTTCTTGTTGAAGATTTGAAGATCCTTAGTGCAAGATGTTTATTTTATGTTTATGCTTCTTAGATTAATGTTAATTTAATTTAGTTTAGTTTAGTTTAATTGCTTTGATTAATTACTTTCTTTACTTGCTTTTTTAGTGTAATTTGTATATTAGTTTTTTAACAAAAAAATTTTTATTTTGTTAAAAAAAATATTGGACTAGTTTATGGGTTTTCTTTAAATATGCTTTTTGTGTGGTAATTTGTAGTTAAGTTTGTTAATTGCTTTCTTAAAATGCTTTTTTTTTACATGATTTCTTTAGTTTTTTATAAGTCATTTCTTTAAAATTCTTTCTTTAGTATTAATGTCTACAATTATACTCTATCTAACCTTGGCTTAGATTTAATGATGCCAATTTCCAATGGGTATTAAATGATTGATGGCTTGAATAGTAAAAGTGGTGGATAATTGGGTAGTAGTAAATACTTTGGGAGCTTGTAAGAGGAAAGGGAAATTTCTTGAGCGAATTTAGTGGGTTTTAGCACAAAATACGAGCAGTGAGTGTTAATCCCTAGACTAGTTTATTACTTTTGGAAGGTTAGTAATTGGACCAAGATGCTAGCTTTTTTAATTGATTCCTTGAACTCCATATTGAAATTTAAACTAGAACCATGAGCAGGGAGAAAGGGTTGGTTCAAGTTGGCAGAGAGTCCCAAATTAGATCCATTGAACCACTTGACCCAATCAATTGATTAAACCATGGGAATTGGGTAATCAAACCCTAACTCGTTTTAAATTAATTTTTTGTTCTTTAAATTTCTTTTTAGTTTTTATTTTTTAAATATAATTTTAGTTAAAATGACTTTTATTCAACTCTTAAAACAGTAATCTAACTAAATAATCGATAATTACTAATCAATCCTTGTGGGTTCGTTCCCTACTTCTACTTGCTACTAGTTCTAATCGTATACTTGCAGGATACCATCTAGTTAGTAGTAGGATTTAGGTGTTTATAAATTTATAAATAGATGCGAAGCACATCAAGTTTTTGGCACCATTTTTGGGCATTTATTTCGACAATATCATTATAATTCGGTTAGAATACAATATTGAAGTTCTTCATTTCCTTGTATAGTTGTCTCACATTTTTGAAAAAAACCCAAAAAGACTTTCCATTTTGTTTTGTATATTTGTCTTTCTTGTTTTGAAAAATCCAAAAAAAATTTCAAATGATGGATAGTTCAGACTAATTAGTAGTCCAAACTTTCCTACTTTTCTTTTTTGTGTTATTTTGGTATGTTTATCTGTTTTTATTGTTTTAAGTGTCATTTATTCAAGAAGAATCCATGCAAGAAATGGATTGGAATTCTTTATACCAAAGAAATTATCATTCTTATGGTTAGGGATGTATAATCAACGAGCATGTATTTTGTAGTTATCCTCCCTACCCCTTAGACTATCAAAGTATACCCATCCAAATCCTTATTAGAATTACCAAGAATATTCCTATTCTTTCCCACCTCCACAAGAGCCTTCATATGAACCAATGGAGCCCTATTTATAACATCAATTGACTCAAGAAATTGAAGTGGCAAGATTGATGGAAATGTTGATGACAATTCAAGACGAACAAGCAAAAATCTGAGAAAAACAAGCTCGATTCTGAGATGATCAAGAAAAAGTGTTTGAGGACCACGACAAATCCATCAAGAGGTTACAAGAAGAATTTTTGGAACTCCGAAGAATGATGGATGGTGAAGATTGATAAACTCCAGCACTCCTAACTAGGGGTGTTCACAGTTTGGATAAACCGAACAAACCGACCGAACTGTTTTAGTTTGGATATCATTGATGGGGTGTTCGGTAAATTGGATATAGGTTTATCCGATTAATATCCAAATTCAAATATTGGGTAAAAAAGTTTGGAATTGGATTATGAATTTCAACAACCGAAATACCGAATAACCGGCTGAAGTTTTATTCGGTAATTGGATATTCGGTGATTGGATATAACCGGCCAAAAAATGCAATAAGTAATAAGATAATTCTTTAGTTATTATTTACTACTAGTGATTTTGGCACACTCTATGTGTGTGTCATTTAAAAAAATATGAATATAACTTTAATTAAACAATTCAATATTGTTAAAATAGAAAGATTTTTAAAATAAATTTAAGACATAATTTTCTTTAAGTAATTAAAGAATTGGGTAGTTTTAATTTTTTTTTTTGTCAAGATTGGTGAAAGATTGAAAGTTGTGAAAATTGAAAAGTTAAAATTTGACTTTTTTTTTTAATTTATAGGGATAAATTTTGGATAAAACGGTTAATACCGATATCCAAACCTATTCTAAAATTTGGTTATATAATAACCGGCCGAACTTTAAAATGGATTGGAATTGGATATGAATTTTTTGGTAAATAACCGAATATTAACCGAAATTTTTGCACCGAATAACCGAACACTGACCGATGAACACCCCTACTCCTAACAAACAAAGATGATAGTGAACCTGTTAAAATAGACAAAAAGGAAGTATATATCTTGGAATATACCAATTTCGAAGAACCTCTAGCTTGAATTGTCAACAATTGGGTCACTCAATAGTTGTTTGGAACAACTACCGACATACCTTTCAAATGAGTGTGAGTTTATCCTGATTACCACAATAAGGTGGAATTTGGGGGTGTTTGTTGAAAAAGAGGTAGCTCAACAAGGAGAGGAAGAAGGATATTTTCTAAAGGGGACTGGACAGGCGAAAACTACCAATGCCGAAGTTCAAGAAGTCCTCGGGAACTTCGGATGTTCTAAACAATGGTGCAAGTTCACCAAGAATCAAATTTATGGCAATCCACCTTCGTGTTGTTAAGAAAGGATGATGTTTCTTTTCCTTTTCTTTACTATCCTTTGCTTTAGTTTACATGTTTTAGTTGAAGAACCCGATGGGTAATAAAGGCTTGTGGCCTTGTTCTTAGTTTAATTTATGTTTTGATGTTGGTGAATGATGTTTGATATACTTGGCAAAATTTGGCTATTAATGAGAATGTTAATGACAATATAGAACTTTGTGGTGATTTGTGATTGACATATGCTTTATGGAATGAACTTGAACTTGGTTTTTTCCATTTGATTATGGAGATTATAGTTGATAATACACTTTATTTACTAAGTGTTTTGAGCTTATGTTGACCAAATTATGTGAATTCTTGATATGGATTGGAAGTAGTCTTTGTGGTTGAATGCTTTGTGAGACCAATTATGTGTGAATTAAGCTTGGAAGGATGAGTTGGGCATACAATTATGTGTGTTTTTCTTTTTCTTTAAATTGCTTGATGTCCGTTAAGTCCCAATGACCCCTCCCTAGTGTACTAATATTAGTTGTGAAGAATGATAGACAACTTATGCGGCTCATAGAGCTTTAAGGGAAATTGCATTTATTTGTTGAGTTTGAGATTTCTCTTTACTTAGTATTATATGTGTTGTGCTTTTTTGTTGATGAATTCAATGATTGTAGGTTGAAATATAGTTTTTAAATTGTGATTAATTGATTACTTTCACATTCAATAGGTTATTGTACTTTTGTCATCTATATAAGCTTTTGACTGTCCAAGTATGATTGAAAGTCATTCCTTAGTTTCATGTTTATTTAGTTCATGTATTCACATGCTTTTCAGTTGTTTTTCCTTGTTAAGCTTTCTAGGTTATGTATGAATTAGTGTCTAGTTTGGTCTATTCCGGGTTAATTTTTTTTTTTATGAATTGACATGTTTGAATGAGGAGTATAAGGTAATTTTTGGCTTTATGAAGTCATTTGATACTTGTGGAAATAATGACTTGAAGTTTTATGTGAATATTATATGACAATTTTATTGCTTAGATTATGTATAACTTTTGTGAATAATTCCTCAACTATTTGAGCATATATAGTTTCCAGTGATGATCAAATTTGACACTAGTAATAGTTTCTTTTAATAGTTATGATTTTTGACTAAGTGTGACAACAATTCCAAATTTAAAGAGGAAAAATAAAACCATGCTTTCAAACTTCCGGGGGGACACTGTCATTTAGGACCACGGTGTGAAAAAGTTTCAAAAGAATTGAAACTGTGGTGCTAAATTTAAGTATTTGGGACCAAGGTCTGAAAACTTCATCAGGCTTAGTAAACTTCATTTTGGACCACAATGTGGATTTTAAAGGAAGGAAAAATGGTACCGTAGTATGGGATTCATTATCCATGTTTCAACCCTAAACATGTTATCCTACAACTACAAACCCTACTCTAGAATTCTTACCATAAATTTCTAGTTTTAATTTACCATTTTCCCACAAACTCCATTCTTAACCTGAAAAGTTGATTCCTTCCTTTTTAATCCTTTCCCACTTCTACAATCCTAGATTTTTCACATTGAGCCTTCACTTGCAAGAGTTGAATGTGGAGTCAAAAAGTCTTCAAGGGTTGGTCGAAGCGAAAAGCAAGTACTAATTTTTTATCAAATTCTTTCGAATTCCTCAAGTAAGTTGTTCCAATTTTCCATCTTTTTCATACGATGATAGTTGATGGCAATTATTTTGGTGAGCTTGGACAACTATTCAAAGAATTGGTGATGCTATATTGCTATGATTGAGTTGATAGTCCTTTCGGCTTAGTTGTCATGGGTTTTTTTTATTGTTAATTGAGTTTGATGGTTGGAAGAAGAATTCGTTGGGAAAACGTGAGCTTTGATTATTAATAAGTATACTAGAGTTTTGAGCACATTTGGTTAAAATGGAATTTTCACCTACATTGCCATATATTTGTTCTTTCAATTCATATTTTTACTTTCTATTTTGTATTTTGTTAGCTTATTAGGTCAGTCATATATTATCCTATACTTGAGCCATTTTTCTTTTGTGATATGGGTGAGTGGCCTAGGGTGAGTTTATAATCATTATAGAATAAATTGAAAAGCTTGGTAGTGTGTTTTTGGGACTTGTTTGTTTTTTGGGAATGGTTGTGCTTGGTAAGTAAAAGTTTTAGTAGTTGGATAGAAAAATGGTCATTTTGGTGCTCAATGATGATATGGACCTAATATTAGCATACAACTTGTAGTATTGCTTTGGGCACTTTGATTTTAGTGGAAAAATGAATAGTTCTTGTTGTAAGTACTTGTTCAAAAATCAACCATTCCCGATTTTGAAAAGAAAGTTATGTGCTAATTGGTTACTAAAAAAATTTATCTGAAATATCTTTTATTCAATACTCAAAAGTATTATTTGTTAATGAGTTTTTCTTTTGGAAAAATGGTTAGAGATGATTTAGGCTATTTGAGTGTTTGCATTTTGAAACAATTAGATTTATCTTAAGGGTGATTAATTTTAGACTTGGTCTTGGGTGCATCTTTCTCTCTTCCTTGGTTTTGGTGATTTGCATTGTAAAAAAACATATATATTTTGCGTGTTTTATGGAATAACACTGGTATGGTATTCGTTATCACAAATGTTGTTTTTTGAAGCTGCCATTAGAGTACAAAATAAGGTAAGTAGAATCAATATTTTTAAAATACGCCATTAGGTGCATGCTAGTATACCAACAAGTTGAAAGTGTTACATTGTGTACTATCCATCATTGATGTCAAATTAATTACTCCTAGTTAGATTAATGCTTCCTTCCAAGATATGTTCAGTCTAGGTATTGTCCTAATGATCCTTCCATTTCCAGGTGATTTATTCGGGAATACTTGATTGACTTTTAATTATTTTGAGTGGATAAAACAAGTTTTGCATAAAATAGTTATTTTTGTGAAAACCTTTTGGATTGAGAAAAATGATAGGTAGTTTGAAATTTTTATTAGCAATTGAACTAGTTTGAGAAAATGAATCATTAGCGTAACCATTTGAATGCTACAAAATTATATTCTATTTGTGGTTTTAGAGAACTGTTGCCAAATGATCCAAAGTAAATCTGGATTGCATGACTTAAAGTTTGTTAATTTGGTTCAACTAGACTAGCATCATGAGTTGGGTTAAGGGATTGGTTCATAGTTGGGACGGAGTTCCTATTAGACCCAATGAACTGTTTGACTCAATCAATTGATCAAATCGAACTCTAACCTATTTTAAATTATTTTTTCTTGTGTTTAAATTGCTTTTCTTTTGGTCTTTTTAAATTTAGTTTTAGTTAAATCAACTTTTAATCTACTATTTAAATAGTAATCTAACCAAATAATGAGTAATTTTTGATCAATGGATTCGATCCTTACTTCCACTTGCTACTAGTTGATCCTGTATACTTGCAAAATGCCATCTTATTAGTGTAGGATTTAGGTGTTTATAAATTTATAATGAGATGTGAAACACATCATCTCCAACCAAAGCCTAACACATAAACACGCATTATTAACTATAATAAAACACTTACAATGACACCTAAACACTTGACAGAAACAAGACACTCACAAAAGTTAAAATAAAAGACGAATGAAGACGAACAAAAACCATAACCCCTGATAGAATTAAGTTAATGACTACATACAAATCCTAAACACAAGAACAAAGTAAAATAATATAATTAACACCCAAATAAGTACTAGAATACTAAATAAAGACATACTATCACATAAAAGTAAAATAGATAAAAACACACTCTTAAACACTAAAAATACTCGAAACTAATACATATAACCCTAGTTTTCTAGAGCTATCACATGGATACAAGTTATTTTTTCAATGGAACAGTGCAATTCCCCCATTAGTTGATGTGATTCGATGTCAAGAAAGTAATAGGCATGTGGGTGAAGATTATTTGTCAAGTTCGCCATAATTAAATTTGAGAAGTAAAAAGCGTGATAGTAAATTTTTTAACAACAGCTGATAGCAGGAATAGAAGGAATAAATTCAAATAAAAAAATTTGGTAAAAAACTGGCATGTAATATTTTGGGTTTGAAGATTGTAAGCATGAGAAAAAATTGTAGAATTGCTTAAATTACTGAAAGTTAATTTTATAAATGTCGTTTGTGAATAAATTTAATTTCACTATTACACACATTGAGTGTATCTTTTATGTGTATTATTTGGGGGCATGAGTTGCATGGAGAAAATGAAACTATCATCCCAAGAATAAGCAATGAATTAAGTGTAGTAAAAATAAAGGTTTGCATATTAATTGGGGGCATGAGATGCAAGCGGGAAATGATAAATTCATGTAAAGGGTAGGTTGTGGTAATAAAGAGAGGATTTCTAATGGTATGTTATATTGGATGAAGAAAATAAATTCGTACATGTGTTATCTATGAAAATGGTCAGATAACAACATATTCACTGGGTTAAAGTAGAAGGATCAGAGCTATTGATTTGTAACTGGAAGTAACCAATTAGGTTTATGACGAAACCTAAAAATCGATCACTGATCTAATTTGAGTACCTCTACAGAATAGACCTCGGTTGGTGGCAGGAATTAATGAAAAGGGTGTCCTCCGAGACCTCCTTGCTCTCACCTGAGGAGGAGGCTCTTGTGAAGTTAGTAATGCAGTTCCATCTGAGGGCGGGGCCAACCACCTGTCTTTGGCCGACTCACTCTAGGATCTTGAAGTACTCCTACGGCCGATCTGTCACCCAACCTACTTAAATAATCTAAAGGAGGGAAACACTCTCTTTTGTCTTTTTGCCCAATATCTCCTTCGGGAAGGAGCAAAACCTTGACTAACCTTTCCCTACATGGAAGCAAAAAAATTTATTTTCTTCTATTCTTCTCTTTCTCCCTCGGGAAAGAGAAAGAGGGGTCTTATGAGGGAGCTGAAAAGCTATGCAGTTTTTCTCCTTTCAAAATCGTTAAGAGGTCCCTTTGGCAGCTATGCCAAAGAACCCTGTGAGCTAGCTACGAGAAGTATTTGTATGCCAGTTTCCAACTGGGTAGAGGGCGATGGGGAAAATACTAAAACATGCTTATTGGACATTCCTTTATAGGGTTTTGGAACACTCCTATCACCGGTATAATAATTTAGCCAATGGAGTAGCCTATGGAGAATGTTTACCTTGGTTGACCTCTTAACCAATAGATTTTTGTTAAAGAGCAAAATCATGATTTGGCAATTAAGTCTTGCATTCCTTTCTTTGAGACCGCACAGGAAAGCTGGTGAGTATGATTTGGCACAAGCTAGGATGTTGAAGATAGTTGGGGTAAAGACATGTCTCGTTGTGCAAGCCAGAGGACCCAAAAATGTCGAGTTTGAAGGCTAAGATTTGTACAACACAATTCATGCTGGAAAGATGCTAGCTAAAGTTGTGGGAGGTGATGCAGAAGGTGAAATTGGTTAGCTAATTGCAACAAAAAAAAAAAATGTAGACCATATGTTCTATTATAAGTACTATTGTGATGAAGAATGAAGACTAGTAGATTATTTTGGGTTGATTCCCGTTCAAGACTTGACTACATGAGCTTCCAAGATGTTCTTGTTTTTGACACAACTTATTAAAAAATTGCATATTATAAGCAAATTAAATCCTTGGTTGTTTCTGCAGTTTTGTAAAAAGTGATGTACTTTTCTCCTTATGAATTCCTAGTGATAGGGAATAACATTCTAAATTATTGTTCTACTCCATGCATCACTAACCACTTTCAATGTCACGCCCCTGACTCGCACTTATCAAAATGTGCCATTCACCGTATTCATGAAACCATACTCTCATGAATACAATGTATCTATCATATATCATTAAACCTCAAACATCAATAATAAGAGCAGAAACGTCTATTCATAACTAATAACCAAAAGAGTGCTATACTTATACCATTTAATAAATTCTAAAAGGCAAAACTAATAAATAATATCATGAGAACACAGGCTCAACTTAATTCAATGTCCATTAACTCTACTAAAATCCTACCACTAAACAATCTTAACGGTCTTCTTTGTATGAATGCGTCTAACCTTCATCCTCTAAGATAACGTACTCGTACTCATCATCTATACAAAAACTTAGGGAATAGGGTGGGGGACAAGTAGCCCTGAATAGATAGCACATACTCCCTACTGGATCATGCAGTTACGTATATATATACTTTTATAAATTGTTACACAATCACATGCTCATGCTTTCAAGAAAAATCATATTTTTAAAACCAAATATTTTATATTTATAAAATTATTATCCAATGCTTTTGAAATACTTAGAAATATACTATAATCATAAGTAAATCATTTTCATTTGATAAATTTCATAACCATACATACATCAAGTATTCATTTTCATAATCATAAAATCATGTTAGTTCATGTATTCACTTATCAAAAGAGGCACAAAACTAACCATGCATTCATCGGCTACTGAGTTCTTAGCCTAGTGCTTGACCTTACTAGAAAATGTTGTCAAGAAGTTTCCATGGAACCACCTGACAGTTTCTCTAATCATTATCATTATCATTATTATTATCATTATCATTATTATAATCATGATCATTTTCATAATCATAATCATAATCATAATTAATCGGAGAGTTTAGGATTATAAAAATTTGGCTCCCTACCGACAATGTCATGTTTGTTTAGAACCCTTGTTCATTAACATTTTTGTTGGTCCCAAAGGGCAACCTAAGAAGGGGCTGAATTAGGTTGTATCTAAAACGAACCTTTTTATGTGTTTAATAGAAATTCAAACTTTATGCACCAAATAAAAACTTAAGCACAAATGAATACAATAGATATTCAACAATTTAAGCTTAAAGAACAAATAAGAATATTGAGATTAAGAGAATCAAACCAAACTCCCAAGCTTCTCAAGCTTGGAGCTTACAACTACAAAGAGTTTCTTACAAGGCAACTACCAAGTTCACAACTTGAAGTTTAGCCACTAAAAGTCTCTTCAAAGTAGGTGAGACAATAACCTCTGGTACTCAAATGAGGATCACTCTTGCTCACACTAATTTCCTTTAGTTGAGCCAAGTGTTTTACACTCACAACCTTCATTTGTTACAATTGTTATCTCTCCATTCTTACACTTCTAAGCTCTTTTCACAAAACTAATCCTACACTATTACAACACTTGTACCCACTATTTCTCCCAAATAGCTCAAGTATTACTTGTAATCAATGCAGAAGTCTCTGTTTATTTAATTCAGGCTTAGGGGTATTTATAGTTGCCCAAAATCTATTTCCAACAACTTTCCAAAGTCTATTTTCTGTTTATTGGAAAACTAGCCGTTGGACCTTTCGGACGGCCGATGCAGCAAGTGTGCATCCGAACGAACTAGCCGTTGGACCGTTCGGATGGCCACTGCTAAACCCTGCGTCCGTTCTCTGAGGATATTCGTTCGGACGTCGTAGGATGCGTCCAAACATGCGTCCGATCGAAGCAAAGTCTTCTGAAAATATGATCGGACGCTGTTCTTCGTCCGAGACTTGCTTCAAATTCTTTGTGTCGGACGATTACCATCATTCGAAACTCTGTCTTTCAAACAGTCATTTGTGTCCACGGAGTCTTCTGGTTGTTTTGTTCGGACGATCATTTGCGTCCGAACCTACCTGTTTTTCTGCAGTTTACACTTGTTTTCAAACCATTAGTGTGATTTGGTTATCATCAAAACATGATTGACATAACTGGGGTTCAACAGTTTTACCCATACATCACACCCATATCATACATATTCAAAATCGAGTACGTATCACATTTTTATATAACTTTAAAACCAAACAAGTCAAATTGTCATAAATGATCCAGATTTTCATAACAAAAATAATTTTTTCATAAAACACATTGTTCATAAAATAACCTTGGAATTCATGTGATTTTATAAAGAAATTTTAAAAAATATCAAAGTTCATAAAACAATTTAGAAATTTAGGGGGTAAGCACCACCTACCTGGAATGAACTCAATAATAGTACTTAATCTTGGCGCTAATACTTTCCTATAAGAAATTATGATGTTATATCATTAATGAATACTTAATGAACTCTTAACCCAACTCACTATACCATTGTTGCAAATTCTTAGGGGCCATGATCGATTTAATACTTTAAATATTTCAAAATTCATTAGTGATGTAATAGATCTCTTAACATTAAATGTGAAAAGTACTTTTAGTTTGTTTAAATGTAATAATATAACCTCTTAAAGTTGTCAAAACAACTCAATTGTGTCCTTACTTGATTTAGTCAATTCAATTTCCATCACAAAATAACTTTTAGTTTCCTATTACAAGTTTTGAGAAACTCTAGGGTCCTTTTTGAAACTTTTAGAAAGATTATGGACTTTCATATAACTACATAAAATAATAAGTGGCTCTATATGACTTTAGAAAAACATTTGAATGCTTCTTACAATTCCTAAAATATTTTTTAGGCTTTAGTATAATTTCTTAAAACTTTCAGGCCATTGTATAATTTTTCTAGAAAATTTAGGGATTCAAAAAGTAATTTCAGAGCGTTCTAGACTTTGTTTGACCACTTAAAATCATTTTGGATAAATATTTAATTTCTATAAGTTCATAGGGATCTAATCTGCGCCTTTTCAAAATCAATTAGGCCTTAATAAAATTCTACGAAACCAAGGGACTAACTTGTAAGTAACAGTAGTTATAACACACCAACATCATCTTCTTCTTTCCTTCGCCACATGTAGAAAACTGTTGGTACTTGTTCTTGTTCTTTTTTTTTTTCTTTCTTTCTTTTATTCATTTTTTTTTTCAAAAACACAAAGCAATCTACTCTTTTTGTTTCTTTGTAGAAAAATACATGCAAAATTCAAGATTCATTCCATATGAAAATAATTAATAACCCACAATATTTTCTTAAATTTCAAATTATTTAAATACGAAAATACTGTAAAATAAATGGCAATTAAATTCGTAAATAGACATAAATTAGTTTATACATGGTCCCTAATAATCTACACAATTAATCTATAAAAGATTTCTAATAAGTCTATAATATTTGATCCTAAAATAATATAAATAATTAAGTACGAAAATTTTTAAAAAAAATGAAAACTTACTAGTTTGTTAGAAAAATTCTTCTTCTCTTTTCTACAATTTTTTCTGAAAAATATGTCATAATTTTTTAGCTTTAAGAACCAATATTTAAAGGTATTATTGACAATTTATTTCTAAAATTTGTCTTGTAATGTAGCTAGTCTACTTTCCGAAATTCACAAGAATAATTACTCTAGTATTATTTTTCTACTAAAACTCTATTATTTAATATAACTCAAATACTTATTTTCCTGTTTATTATTTTTGCCAACAAAATTTGCGGGTATTACATTCAAAGTATTATATTTCTATGCTATTGCATGACAAGAAGTGGAAGCCTTTGAATGGGTGTTGCGTACGTTAATAGATTGCATAAACGGGAAGAAGTCAGTATTACTATCATTCATGATTGATGGCGATAGTGCAATTTAGAATTATACTATAACAGAATACAGGTTAAGTGGTAAGAGTTTCTCTTATGACTTATTAGTCATGAGTTTGAGTCATTAGAGTATAGATAGAAGGGGTGAATTTATTTATTTATTGTTAAAAGAAACTATACAACAAAAAAAAAAAAAAACATTTTTTTTACCACAATCTTAATCCGTGATAAAATGTGCCTTAAACATCGTGTTAATAGTATTTACTACAGTATTGCCACTGCTTTAGATGCGTGGTAAATACAACCGTCACGAAACCTTTACTACGGATTTAGATTCGTAGACATTACTTTTTATCACGGATTTATTACGGTTTTGATTTTCGTCACAAAAAAAAGAAAAAAGAAAAAAGAAAAAAAGTGTGATATATGTAATTTGGCTGTTTACCACGAATTTTTGCCATTACAAATAGAACTATGGTAGATGTACTAACTATTTGCCACAATTTATGATCGTTGTGGAAAACAGTATGGTGGTACTAACTAATTTACACCACGAATTAGAAACAGAAATAGTTTTTTGCCATGACTAAAACGTAAAATTTTGGGCTATGGAAAACACTTTATTTTCAGACTTTTGAAGTTTTTAACCTGCTTTAAACCAGAAGAATACAATCACAATATTAGCTTCTGACTACAAGTGAACTTCTCAATAAAAACAAATAGCAAATAAAATAATTAGAGTATATCATTTAATTTACATATTTCGTGCCGAATGTATAAATATTTGATGTACCACATAATGTCGAAATTTGAAACAGAAGAATTTTAGTCTCAAATGCTAAAAACAAATCCAATATACGCGAACATTCTCAAGCCATGCAAATACATGACTTGCTACTAGTAGAGCCTTTTCAAATGACATCTCAAACATACAGCCACACTCTACTTGTGATATCTCACTCCTTAGCTATTGTTATCCATGGCCTACAAAAGAAACTTCAGTTCTTGTTTATTGAGAATGGGCTGAGATATGAAACTAAGCTTGGAATTCACATTAAATAATGTCATGAAGATAATATGTAAACCAATTAACACTAAATCTATAATGAATCACAACCATGCATAATGTTGAATGCAAATGAAAATTAAGGTTTCAAACCTATGGCAGTATGGCATTGCAACTGTGGTGTAAAGAGCAGTGTTGCAACTGAGAATTTCTTAAGCAATAGCAGCGTTCTTTTCTCCTTTCTCAAGAATATGTTACAGCTGTGTCATTTTTCAATGCAATCTTATATAGATTTGTTCCTCAAAAATTAGTCACCAATAAATGAAGATATCAATACATAAAAAACTCTTAAATCAAAATAAAGTATTAATTATCAGTCAATTGCATTTTGACTCTTAATATCCCTTTAAATATTCAAACATGTATACCAAACTAAAGTATGAATTTCTTAGGCTTTCGATATTTGATTTTGTGCCTTTGTGATTAACCTTATATCTAGAACACTGTATAAACAAATTCTAGTTCTAGTGATTTTCTGTATTTCTTATTGATAAAATTTGAGTGATTAGCTTTGTACCAAACATGAACAAATATCCCTTCCAATATTATAAAAGTTGAATGATTAGTATTGAGCAAAAATTCAATATTTTTGCAAATTAAATCTTTGCTTAACTTGATCTCGCTCATACGATTTGTTCGTGAGAGCTTTTATTTGTGTGAGTTGCCGCGAGAGATAGAGCCGAATGCGTCCTTTCAATTTCCTCCCAATGAGAGAATTACATTCCTATATTTGATAAACATACCTTTTGATTCTAATTATAAATTAATTTAATTAGACTTCCAATTAATCAAACTAGAATAGGGGATTTAAATTGCTATTTATTTTTTGGGGTTGCACCTAAATAATATATTCAAGCTGTCTACGTACCCATTTTTGGAATTAGAGCTTACGTAGTACGTGTGAATTAAAATTCACTTGTATTTAAAGCATTTTCTTTTAATGAGAAAATAAATTAACCCATTTTGAACTTTTGACGGGTTATTTGAATTTGACCTAAATTTTAATGGAATTTTAATTGATAGAAAAACTCCACAAAATAATATATTTTGTAGTTCTTGCGGGTTATTTTAATTGCAATCAAGTCACATGTAGTTCTAACCGAACTATACTTTCTTTTTTTAAAATATCAACTCTTTTTTTTTTTTTTTTTTTTTGTCATTAGAGGCAATTGACATTTAATTGGGATTTGACCATTAAAGTCAAAAAAATCATTTAGACCAATTCAAAGACTTGTCCAATTATTTTATATATTGCTTTTGTGATATCTTGAAAGGCAAGACAGACATAAAGTCAAATTTCATTTGCATCTTTACTTTTAATTACCAAAAAAGTAACGTGAACATGTGGGTCCATTTAATTTGATTTAATGTTACATAAGACAAATTTAGGTACTAAGATCAATTGGTGTCTTAAAAGACAAATCTGGTAGTAAGGCCAACTAGTTTGATTTATTACCTTAACAGGTAATTTTGGCACGAAAGCTATTTAGTTTAATTTGATGCCTTAAAAGGAAATTTTGGGCATTAAAGCTAATTAATTCAATTTACTACCATTAAAGGTAATTTTAGGAACTAAAACCAATTATTAATTTGGTGCCTTAAAAGGCAAATTTAGAAACTATGGTCAATTTATTACCGTAGAAGGTAATTTTGACACTAAGGCCAATTAATTTAAATTGGTGCCTTAAAAGGCAAATTTAGTAACAAGGCCATATTGTTTTGATTTGGTGCCTTAAACGATAATTTTGACAAAGTAAGGCACTGTGATCAATTTCATGGCACTAAGGCCTGTTGATTTAATTTAGAACCTCAAATAATTTAAGAGGCAAAATTTGATTTAATGCCTTCAAGGCAAATTTTATAAAATAAGGCAATAGGATCAATTGTAGGGTATATTGGCCCAAAAAGCAAGGTGAATTAGGTTCTTTTAAAAACAAACTTTTTAATGTGCTTAAGGAGAAATGTAAACTTTATGCAACAAATAAACACTTAAGCACAAATGAATACAAAAGATATTCAGTAATTGAACCTCAAAGAACAAATATAAGATGATTGAGATAGAGAGTATCAAACCAAACTTCCAAACTTCTCAAGGTTGGAGTATATCTACTAGTAGTGCCTCTTCAAAGAAGGTGAGGCAATAACCTTCTTGTACATAAAGTAGGCTCACATTTTCACCAACTAAGTCCCTCTAGTTGAGCCAAAGGATTTTATGAGATACAACCTCACTTTTGTATACTTGTTATCCCTTCACTCTTACACTTAAAGATCACTCACTACTTTACTCTTGCTCACACTAATTCACTCTAGTTGAGCCAAGAGAATTACACTACCCAAACCAATACAACACACAATATTTTTAGCCTATTTCTTCCCAAATATCTCTTACAAGTGTTTGTATTGAATGCAGTAGTTCGACTCCCTATATTTTGTATTTATAGACTTGGGGGTATTTATAGATGCCCAAAAACTACTTTCAACAATTCTCTAACTGCTATTTTTTGTTTACTGGAAAACTAGCCTTTAGATCTTTCAGACGGCTGATGCAACGGATGTGCATCCGAATGAACTAGCCATTGGACCTTTCGGATAGCTACTGCTAAACTCTGCGTCCAATGCTGCATGCATTCTCTGAGGGTATTCGTTCAGACGTTCGAGGATGTGTCTGAACCTGCGTCTGGTCGATGGAATGTTTTCTGGAAATATGATCGCACTCTATTCTTATGTGCGTCTGAGATTGCTTCAGGTTCTTTGTGTCGGACAATTACCATCATCCGAACCTCTGTCTTTCAGACAGTCATTTGTGTCCAATAAGTTTATCACTTCCAATGCCCTCTGGGCATGTATCGGACAGTCACTTGCGTCCGAGCTCATTTCTCTCAGACGGTCTTCATCATCCGAATCTCATTGTTCTTCTGCACACTTGTTTACAAGCCGTTAGTATGATTTGGTCATCATCAAAACATGATTATCATAATTGGCATCCAACAATCCCCCTTTTTTGATGATGACAAATCAATTGGACAATTTAAAAATAACCATAAAATATGAAGTACAAGACAAGAAGTTTTGTCCATTATTTCTCCCTCTTTTGGCATCATCAAAACATAATAAAAAATAATGCAATTTTAAGCTTCCCCTAAGTTTATTTTCCCCCTTAAAAGGTGAATGTAATTCAAGTGAGTACATGGGGGAAAAAGTCAAGCTGTGCAAAACATTTCTTCCCTTCAAAAAATATGAGTATTCAAGTAGATATGAGGGAATTTATGCAAAAAATTAGCATTAAGACATTTTTCGCTCGAAAGCATCATCAAAACAATAAAGCATATGTGATGCAATTTCATGTGATGCAAAATAATCCATTAAAAAAGAGAATGCTCCCCCTTACTTTTGCAAATAGTGACTAGTATAAACAAAAAATTGGGGATACTTGTACCCAAGCATTCTAAGCAAATTTAAACACATAGTTGAAAAACATTTAAGAGATCATAGTTCACATTAGCAAGTGAAAGCACAATTTTGATAAAAAATTTAAATGTAACCCATTTTAATGTCATGCTAGCTCATATGCTTTGAAAACCCTCCATTGATGATCCATCTTGAATCCTTTGGTGCTCACCAAGCATACCTACATGCAAAGTTAAATAACAATTTTTGGTACCCAGACTTTCTTGGGTCCAATTTGGTAAGTGACATGCTTAAGCACCCAAATAGAATTTATTCCCAACTCTTCATTTCTTTTAACATCATAACAATTTTTCTTTATATGACCATGTTGGTGACAATAATTGGAAATAATATTTTTATTGCCATAAAAAGAAGATTTAGACTTAATAAAGTACAAATCATCCTTTCTATAGGTGACAAAATTTTTGTTGATATGAATAATTCTAGTTCTTTTCTTTTCAAAAACATTTTCCTTTTTCTTTTTCAAAAGAACATCAAGATCATCTATTCTCTTCTTCAATGAAGATTGTTCTTCCTTGATCTTGGTTTTTCCATCAAATTTTTCTTCAAAGCATCATTTTCTTTTGTCAAAAAATTATTTTCATGCATAGGCTTTGAGTTGGCAATCAATAAAGAATTAACTTTAATTTTTAATTCTTTTTTCCTAGCATATGATTCTTTCAAACATTTATGCATTTTAAAAATAAATGATTCAACATCATCATTATCATCATCACAAAAATCATAACTAGAGGATACCTCATTATTGCCAAGAGCCATAAAAGCCATTTGATCCTCCTCATATTGATCTTCTTCAACTTCTCCATCTGAATTGCAATCATCCCATGTAATTTGGAAGTTGTTGAAGTGAGGCTTCCTTGACCCTTTCTTCTTCTTGGATGGACTTTCATTTGCAAAATGTCCCGCTTGGCCACACTCGAAGCATCTGTTATTTTGAGAAGCTTTTAATGCTATGCTTCTATTGGCCCTTGCTTCCTCTTCATCTTGTACCTTGTATTTCAATTTCAATTCAAAGGACGTTAGAGAATTGATAAGTGAATCAATAGGCATAGAATTTAAATTTTTAGACTTTTCTATGGCAATGGATTTAGGTTCCCATTCCTTAGGTAAAGCATTTAAAATCTTTCTATTCTTTTCACCCAAGGAATATTCTTTACCTAAACCTTCCAAATTCTTTACAATATCATTGAACCTACAATACATCTTGTCAATGTTCTCATGAGGTTCCATTTCGAAGGATTCATATTTAGCCACAAGAAGTGACTTCTTTCGGTCTTTGATATCTTCATTTCCTTCATGGATTTCTTTCAATTTGTCCCACGTCTCCTTGTCCAATTTGCAACCTTTCACTTTGGAAGATTCATTTGCATACAAGGCATTATACAAAATATTCATGGCTTTAGCATTTAAAGATAAATTTACTTTATCTTGTGCATTTAATTCATATACAGTCTCCGGCCTTAATCTATGAATATTTACATCAAGAATATTAGCTTCTAAAGGACCTTCACAAATAATATACCACAAATCAATATCAATAGACTGAACAAATATTTTCATTCTTTCCCTCCAACAAACAAAATTAATGCCATTAATAATGGGAGATCTAGTAATAGAATGCCCCTCTAAAAATAGTGCATTATTGGTTGCCATAATGATCTTTACTCAAAGGTGATTAAATCAAAAGAAAGTGACCAAGCCCTGATACCAATTGTTGGCCCAAAAAGCAACCTAAGAGGAGGGGTGAATTAGGTTGCTTCAAAAACAAACATTTCAATGTGCTTAATGAGAATTAATCCAAACTTTATGCAACAAATAAACACTTAAGAACAAATGAATACAAAAGATATTCAATAATTGAAGCTCAAAGAACAAATATAAGGTGATTGAGATAGAGAGTATCAAACCAAACTCCCAAGCTTCTCAAGCTTGGAGTATATCCACTAGTAGTGCATCTTCAAAGAAGCTGAGACAATAACCTTCTTATGCACAAAGTAGGCTCACATTTGTACCAACTAAGTCCCTCTAGTTGAGCCAAAGGGTTTTACAATATAACCTCACTTTTGTACACTTGTTATCCCTTAACTCTTACACTTGAAGATCACTCACTAGTCTACTCTTGCTCATACAAATTCACTCTAGCTGAGCCAAGAGAATTACACTATCCAAACCAATACAACACACAATATTTTAGCATATTTCTTCCCGAATAGCTCTTACAAGTGTTTGTATTGAATGCAGTAGTCCGACTCTCTATATTTTGCATTTATAGACTTGGGGGTATTTATAGATAGATAATCCCAAAAACTGCCTTCAACAATTCTCTAACAGCTCTTTTCTGTTTACTGGAAAATTAGCCATTAGATATTTCGGACGACCGATGCAGTGGGTGTGCGTCCGAACGAACTAGCCGTTGGATCTTTCGGACGGCTGCTGCTAATCTTTGTGTTCGACACTGCATCCATTTTCTAAGGGTATTCGTTCGGACGTTTGATGATGCGTCCAAACCTGCGTCCGAACCTGCGTCCGGTCAATGCAATGTCTTCTAGAAATGTGATCGGATGCTATTCTTCATCCGAGATTGCTTCAAGTTCTTTTGGACAGTCATTTGTATCCGATAAGTTTATGACTTCCAATGCCTTCTGGGCATTTATCGGACAGTCACTTGCGTCCGAACTCCTTTCTTTCGAACGGTCTTCATCATCCGAATCTCCTTGTTCTTCTGCATACTTGTTTACAAGCCGTTAGTATGATTTGGTTATCATCAAAACATGATTATCGTAATTGGGGTCCAACAGGGCACTAAGCGGCCAATTGATTTAATTTAGTGTCTTAAATATTTTGGGAGAGAAATAAGGCATTAGGATTAGTTGTTAGGCACTAAGGCCATTTCTATTTTAGTGCCTTATTAAAATATCACAAAGTATAAGTGGGCACAAGGACCAATTTAACTTTTGTGAATTTTAATATCATAAAAGATTGAAAATAGAAAGAAATGATTAGAGTATAGAAAAAATAATAATAAACCTTTGTCAAATTTTTTGGTATGCCAAACAACTTTGAAAACTTTTTATTTGATTTTTCTCTCGAACTCTTTTGCTTTTCTTTCTGGTTTGCAGCCCTTTTTTTTGCACTCCCCAAATGCCTTTATTCTCTCCTTAATTTTTTAGCTTGAATACCTCTATTGCCTCCTGCTCTGAATGGCGTCTCTCATAGATTTTTTTGGTTTGTACATGCCCCTTTTACATAGAGTTTTATGGGAATATTTTCACATCAAATTTGTAGTAGTGGAATTTTCCACTTTACTACTGCAAATGTATGTGGGAGATAATTTCCTTTCTCATATTGTTTCATAGGGGCAAGACATAGTCATTATTTTGTTAGTGACCACCGCATGAAGTAGTTCACTTCATGTCCCATTTTTTATTTTTTTTAAATTTAATTGATAAACATGAACTTTACCTTCTTCAATAACTCTCACATTTCTTTTGTAGTTTGATAACTACATGAAGTAGTCGTTTGACCACTTCATTTTTCGGGCAGTCATGAAACTTTTTTTTTTTTTTTTTTAAGTTTTGGTTTGAAAGTTACCTCCTCAAGCATTGTATATAGAAAATTGTCATTTGGTTGATATGTACAAGGCTTGATTATTTTTTTTATTATTAATTTTTGTGATTTTTCAAGATCTTGGAATAAATATAAATCTTTTGATCAGTATTTGCGCTCAATTTTGTTGGCTATAAGCCCATATGATTTTGAGACTTTGGTTTAATTGCACTTGGGTTATATTTTTATTTCTTAACCTCAAACCAACTTTTTTGGCTTAGCATTTTTGTTTCAAAATTTTTGAAACTTTTGCATTGTACTACAAAAAATAGTACAATAATCACATAAAACTCTTTCAACTCTTTTAATAATTCGTATGGTAAAATATTTAAATATTTATCAATTTAACCACTTGAAGAATTGGTGGATCTTTCTTTTGAAGCATTTATCAGTTTGGCCACTTAAAAAATTGGTGGATTTTTTTTTTTTGATACATTAATAGTTTAACCACTTGAAATGATTGGTGGATTTTTCCTTTATAGTATTGATCAGTTTCACCACTTGAAAATGTTTTGGTGGATGAAACATTAATTAGTTTAACCACTTGACATGATTAGTAGATTTTTATTTTGAAGTATTAATCAGTTTAACAACTTCAAAATGTATTAGTGGAAAAAACATTTTATAAGGGTGTCCTACTTCTAGTTTTGGACTAGATTGCCTACTTACCCAAATATTAGGATTAAACCATTTGTAGATCAGTAGTATAGGTCAGATTGCCATTTAGGAAAGTAAGTTACCTTTTGATAGGTTCACTATTTATATAAGAATACACACATTTATATTTGATAGAGATCGTGTGCTCCTTAGTTTAGGAAAATTTAGGGACCGACGTACTTGAATTGAAAAATTTTACTTTATCCTTCAAGTGATTTTCAATTTTTTCACACTTAAGAAGGATATAAATTTCACTATTGGAGTGCTATCAACATCTTTGAGGTGATAAACTTCAAGTCTTCATTATTTTTTTTTGAGCGAAAGACTACTTTTATCAATTGTGGATTGGATGAAAATCCACAATAGGGTGACTAACAATCTGATATATTTTTGCATCATCAACTTTTTTTAAATTTAAAGTCACATTTACTTTTGCTCAGGCAACTTCATTACCTTTCTTTGTACATAATCTACATCTTCATTTTGTAAGTGTATCTTATACTTTTTTCTTTTAAAGTACGTCTTTTGTGACCTTTCCCTTTTCATCGCCATTACTAAAAAATTTTATTTGTATTGACAAAGGTTAACATTGTCATTGATTCATTTTCTCGACAACAACTTTTTTTTGTCTTTGATTTCATGAAGAGTCCACACATGTTTTTGTGCAGACTCTTATCAAGAAATTTATTTCTCAACATTTCAATGTTTTGAAACAAGTGTTTCGAATGTTTTAGGTTCAGTGATGCTAACAAACGTTGCTATTTCAAGAAAAAAAATTGTAGTAACAAATTTGAACAGCAGCTTGTTCGGTTAATTTTTTAGTGCATTGGAGATTCAAAATTCTCCATCGTGTAACAAAATCAATGACACTTTCATTTAAATTTTGTTATGCATCAGCCAAGTCAATGATAGAAACCTTTTTCTTTGAGCTCACAAATTGAGTAAGGAAGGCTGTTTGCATATCATCCCAAGTGATGATCGAATCAGGTTGTAGCTGGGTGTACTAACTAAAAGTAGATCCTTTAAGGGATTGCACAAATTGATGAATCAACAAGGCATCAATTTGAGTTGATTCACCACAAGCCGAGTTAAAGTTATGAGTCAAGTGCTCATGCGGCGAGCAATGGATTTAATGTCACATAAGACAAATTTGAGTACTAAGACCAATTGGTGCCTTCAAAGACAAATTTGGCACTATGGCCAACAAGCTTTATTTATTACCTTAAAAGGTATTTTTTGGAATGAGGCCATTTAGTTTAATTTGATGCCTTAAAAAGGTAATTTTGGACATTAAAGTCAATTAATTTGATTTATTACCACAAAATATAAGTTTAGCAACTAAGGTCAATTAATTTAGTTTGATGCTTTAACAGGAAAATTTAGTCGCTAAGGTCAATTTATTACCATAGAAGATAATTTTGGCACTAAACTCAATTAATTTAAGTTGGTACCATAAAAGGTAAATTTAAACACAAAGCCAATTGATTTAATTGGATGTCTTAAATGGCAATTTTGACAAAGTAAGGCACTAGGATCAATTTTATATTACTAAGGCCTATTGATTTAATTTACTACCTTAAATAATTCGAGAGGCAAAATTACGTTAATTTAATGCCTTGAAGGAAAACTTGATAAAATAAGTCAGCAGGATCAATTGTAGGACACTAAGGCCGATTGATTTAATTTAGTATCTTAAATATTTTGAGAGATCAATAAGACATTGGGATTAATTGTTAGGCACTAAGGGCATTTGATTTATTTTAATGCATTATTAAAATATCACAACGACCAATTTTGATGATACACAAACCTTATTTTGATGATGACAAATGCATTTCACCTCTTACCCTAAGCTGTGCAGGACTGCCAATATATCTGCTGAAAACAAGAGCTTTCCGACGCAGTACACCGTCCAAACAGCACTGCATATCTCGGACGCATAAGCTTGTCCGATTAAGGATACCACAGACGCAATTCATTGTTTGATCAGTCAGACAGAGAACAAGTTTTCTGTGCATCCATAGCGGACGCACAGGGGCGCCCGAAGGATTGTTCCTCGGACACAATTCTCTGTCTGACAAAGCAAGACAGAATCAAAGAATTTTTTAGGACCATTTGCAACGGACTCATCCAACCGTCCGAAAGAAGCTTCATCAGATGCAAACTCGGTCGTCCGAACGTCATCCACCACTCACTTATATTTAAGATCGGACGATGGATCGGATGATGGATTGGATGCACAACAATTACATCGGACGTCCGAAACCTATAACGGCTAGTTTTTTGAGCATTTATTATTAATCTGTTGGGAGATAGTTACAACCCAATTTATTGCCCCTATAAATACCAACTCAGATTATAATGTAAAGGGCATCTTACACATTGAATACAAGCAAGAAACAAAGCAATTTGAGTGCAAATTGGCTATTAAGCAATATTGTATTAGTGTGTACTTTAGAGTGCTTTTCAAAAATATTGAGTGGAGTGATAATCTTGTACAAAAGTAAGGTTGCGAGTAAAATCCTTGACTCAACTAAAAAGAATTAGTGTGAGCAAGGATTGTCCTACTTTGTGTACATTAGAAGATTATTGGCTCACCAAAGTTGTGAAGCATTCTTAGTGGATTAATACTTCAAACTTGGTAGCTTGGAAGTGTTGTTTATTTAATCTCTTTGTTTACCTTTTCTATACTTCATAAGCTTAATTGTTTTTATCTCTATCAATCTACTTGTTACTGCAAAAGAGTTTATAAGGGCATATTTTGCAAAGTAATTTTTTAAGAAACCTAATTCACCCTCCCCTCTTAGGTTGCTTTGGGGCCAACAACTGGTATCAGAGCATTGGTCTCATTCATTTGCTTAAATTGCTTTTGAGTAAAGATCTATTCTGGCAACCAATAATGCTTTATTTTTTGATGGACAACCTATCACTAGGACCCCTATGTTTAATGGGGTAAATTTTATTAGTTGGAAAGATAGAATGAAAATATTTTTGCAATCCATTGATATTGACTTGTGGTATGTTGTAAATGAAGGTCATTTTGAAGCTACCATCATTGATGATCACACAAATAGAAGAAGAGAAAAGACAAGGATGAGCTCACTCCACAAGACAAGGCTAACTTGTCACCTTAAATGCGAAAGCTATGAATGTGATATACAATGCCTTGGATGCCAACGAGTCAACTCGAGTCAAAGGATGCATTTCCGCTAAAGAAATTTGGGACAAGTTGAAGGAAATTCATGAAGGAAGCGATGATATTCGAGAACAAAAGAAATCCTTACTTGTTGCCAAATATGAGTACCTCAAGATGGAGCCACATGAAAACATTGATAAAATGTATTGTAGATTCAATGATATAATCAAAGATCTTGAAGCCTTGGGTATGTTGGATATGTTGAAAAAGATTAATGTCAACATTCCTTTGATTGATGTCCTCACCAAGATACCCAACTATGTTTGTTTCATGAAGGATCTTTTGGCAAGGAAGCAAAAGTGGCATGATGATGAGAAAGTATGCCTTGATGCCCAATGTAGTGCTATTGTTGACAGGCATTTGCCCCCTAAACTTAAAGATCCCGGTTGTTTTATGATACCGGTGAATGTTGGAGGAAAAACGTGACATCGATCTACACTTTGTGATGTTGGGGCAAGCATAAATATCATGCCAAAGGCCGTCTATGACAAGTTAGGGATCAACAATGTCAAGCCAACTAATATCACACTCCAATTGGCAGATTATCCGAGAGGAAACCATATGGCTTGTTGGAAGATGTGCTTGTACAAGTTGAAAAGTTGGTATTTCCCATTGATTTCTTTGTGCTAGATACAAGTGAAGAGAGTGAGATTCCATTGATTCTAGGGAGGCCTTTCTTTTCGACCGCTCATTCATAAATTGATGTGAACAGAGGGAAGTTGATCTTACAAGTTGAAAATGAATCAATTGAATTTGATGTGTTTGAATATAATGACAATATTCCCATTGTTGAAGAGAAATGTGCTAATCAATCTCTTAATTCTATCATTGCTAGGTCAAATGAAGAACAAAATGAAGTGAGCCAAGGCAATTCGCTCAAGCAAGTGTTGGAAATAAAGGAAAATCTGAGAAATGAATTGAAAGAAAAATTACCCGATACTTAGAGATGTGTGTTGATGAAGAATGAAGAGAGTTTTGCGAAGGAGAAGCAAAATGGTGATGTCAAGAAATTAAGAAGGCACAAGAAGAAAAGAAAATGGTTTGAGAAACAATTGGAGATGTTAATTGGGGTACTAGCGATGGCTAAGAATAGAAAGAAAGGACTTGTGCATGGAAAACCCGAAAATCAAACTTTAATCATGAAGAAAAAGTGGATCAAACTTTTTACGTGAAAACCAAAAGGGAAAGGAGGATCAATCATCCTCAATTACATGGAATGACGTCCATGCCATGGTCAAGCTAGTGACTATAAAAGAGCGTTCTTGGGAGGCAACCCAAGTCTTTAATTTAGTTGTTATTGCTTTCTTTTGGTGTGATTTTGAGTAAATTGGTTTGAATTAGGTTAGAATTTCTATTAAATATATATATATATATATTTAAGTTTTTGAGTTGAATAAATGGTGCTAAAGAATGAGTGAAAATTGTCATCCTAACTTGTGAATTTTTTGTTTGTAGGTTACCCTTGCAAATGGAGAAAAGTGGTCAAGAGTGAAGCAATTTCGGCTAAGTGTAAAAATTCACTTTGCAGAAATTGAGCTTGAGACCGCAATCTGAAAATTTGAGATCGCGGTCTCAAACTCAAACTTCTGGAGGGCAGAATGGTCATTTGGGTTGAGACCACGATCTCAAATTAACTTCTGGAGGGGCAGAATGGTCATTTGGGTTGAGATCGCGGTCTCAAAACTGAGACCGCGATCTAAAATGTTCGAGACCGTGATCTCGACATCAGGTCAGATCGCGATCTCAAAATTGAGACTACGATCTCGACTGCCAGAAAATTTTAAAAGCTTCGATCTTTTCTTTTCTTCTCACGAATTTTTCCTATTCTTGATCTCTCATCCGAAAGCCCTTACCCCAACTCCTCAAATTCTTCCCTCATCTTCACCAAAAATCACTTAAAACTCCACACCCACCACTAATATCATCTTGTTTTTCTCTAGGAACATCAAAGAAAGCCGATCTTTTTGAGGATTTTTGGAAGAAATTTTGCATCAAGGGGGATTGACACACAAGCAATTCTTGGAAAAATTTCAATCCGAAAAAGAATGGGTAATATCATTGCTTGGAAAATTAGTTGTAATTTGCAATTTTTGAAGGCAATTGTGGAGTTTTGTGGATTAAATAGTGGCAAATTTGTGGTATTTAATTATTGAATTGTGTGCTAATTTGTTTTAGAAGAATTGTGATTGTAAATTGTCCAATTGTTGGAATTATTGGTTTGATTTGTGAATTGACTTGAATTGAAATATTCAAAAAAATTTTGGGAATTTGTGATTGTGATTTTGTGGTGTTGATTTTGACTGAAGGTTGGATTTTTGAAATTGATGATTGAATTCCATTTGCATAAAGAAAATGACGAGAGGGGTATATGGCAGTGCGGAGAGAAGAGTTAGAATGAGAGGGATAGGGACTAGTTCTAGAAAAAGGAAATCCGGAGAGGGTACTAGCGGAGAAGGGGGTTCGAAACATAACCATTTGAGGGTGGTGAGAAAATTGAACCTCAATTCTCGAGTGATAGGACTCAACAATTATTCAAGAATAACGAGAACCATAAGGTGATTAAAGAAAGGAATTTTGCCCTATCCATGCATTGGGAATTATATGAAGATGGTCGGAGAGCAATAGAAGAGCAAATTAGGTCATGGCATTGGGAGGGTTTTAACACTCAGGTTGACCCGGGGCTACCCAGTTAGTCAAAGAGTTTCAATGTAATTTATGTGAGTTAGAAGATGGCAAGGTGCGCATACGGGGGGCTTTGGTAGATTTTAGTGCTGATGTGATTAACGCGTATTTAACATACCCCCCGTACCTTCTAGTCAGTATTTGGCATTCTTGAACAATAAAAATAAGGATATGAATGCAATCAAAGATGCCATTTGTGATAGAAGGGTAGAGTGGATTAAGAATACTTCGTCTGCCACTGAATTAAAATTTTCTCGTCAAGGACTCTCGCTAGTGGCTAAGTCATGGTTTTATCATAATTTATTAGTAGTCGCATTTGGGGGTCCAATGTTGTGAGCTTTGTCCAAAGGGACAAAGTACTCTTAGTCTATGCCATCATGACTAGGGTCCCGGTGAATATTGGTCACCTTATTAGATAGGAGTTTTTAGAGAGTGGTAGGTCAGGACGACCCATATTTTATGCCTCTAGTCTAATTCACCATCTTTGCATCGTAGCGGGTTGCCCGATTGGTCAATTGGAATCATTGACACATCCTAAAGGAAGGATCAATTGGGAATATGACTATAGGATGGAGAGAGACTATGAAAAGCACCACCAGGAGGAGCACCCTACCCAGCCACAGCCACAACCGCCACCACCTCAGAGAACTTCAATGATTCTGATACCCCCAGTTTTGTATTTAATGCTCCGGTAAGTGAAGAAGAAAGGAATGATCTACAAGGGTATTGGTCATACAGTCAAATGGAGATGCATAACAACTTGATTGTCATTGGAGAAGCTTTGAAGATTACTTCATTAGGCACAACACTTGGGTCCGGCATGGCACTTTGGTCCACTTCGTGGATAGTACTACACACCACCAGCGGCTACCACACATCATGAGGGATCTAGCCACGCGGGTGTGACTGGAGGGGACATGGATGATGATCATGAAGAGGCCCAACCTAGTGACATTGAGGAGGGTCAAGAAGAGATGGAATGAAGAGATGAAGCCACCATTTGTTTGAGCATGGATGAAGACCAAACCTGATCATTGGATCGATTTGACGGATGATGATAATTTTCTTTGTTTTTATTGAACACCATAGCCTTTTATTACTTTGGATTACTTTTGTTTTACTTTCAGTGTTTGGAATTAAAGTATTTTAGTTTTCCTTTAGTTGGCTAATGGCCTTAAGCTAATGCCAAGTTGATACATTTTGATGCTTTATAGATGGAATTTCTTTTGGATTCTCATGTTGACACTTGGTGCAGTTTAGTTATTGTTTAATAAAAGTAAAATGGCTAAGGGTCCTAAGCTGATACCATCTTTTTAAGATTGCACTGGCTGATGAATGGAATTGAATGTTGAATTTTTTTTTGAAGCTTGAATGGTGAGATGCATGGCACGGTTGCTCTTGATATTTTTACTCAATTTTAATTCTAGGCTTAAAAGAAGGACATAGTTTAAGTAGTTTCTGTTACTTGTGGTTATGTCTTGATGTTTAATTTTGGGTGAGTGGAAGGATGATTTATTCATCAATTAGAATAGAAGAGACAAGTTTGGGGGTGTTTATCTTTTTGTGTTGGAAATGGTCATTTTATACATTCTGTTGCCACTTGATGATTAATGGATGAAAAATTGATCAATTAGGTACTCAATGATGGCAAATTTTGATGTTCAATGCTTTGTGATTGAAGACTATAATTGATTCATTTCAAGAATTTTTGTGTGAGTGAGTAATTCATTTGCAATATGAAGAATTCATAAATTTAGAATTACTATTTTTCAAAAAGAAGTGCTGAAATTTTAGGAAAATTTATTTGAAATGTTGTTTCTTTTATCAAATCACTTTATTATGTGGTTGATGAACTATCTTTTGAAAAGAAATGAGTTAAATGAGGGAGAAGGAATTTTGGAACATTTCATGTGTTTGAATAGGGAATGCTCTTCTAACTTGTGAATAATTGATATTTGAGATAAAGTTTAGGTACATTTCACTGATTTTCCTTGGTTCAGGACCCAAAAACAAAATTAGGAATAAGGCGAGTACGGGATTCTAACATGTACCCATGTTTTTTCTCCGAAATAAGCCATTAGAGTAGTAATAAGGCGAGTACGGGATTCCGACATGTACCCATGTTGTTTCTTCGAATTAAGCCATTAGGAATTGCGTTTTAATATACCAATAAGTTAAGGAGTAAATATTTGTAATACTTATCATTAATCCCATATTACTTATTCCTTGTTAGAGGTTTATTCCCGAAATGTGTGACAATTGCATTTAAGTTGATTCCTAATTGAACTTCTATTTTCATGATGCCTAGTCGAGAGAGTTGATTAATCCTTCTTCATAATATTTGTGATTTGAGAAGGAATGATGTTTCAAATGAAAAGAACTAAAACTTTTGGTAACTCTTTTTGAGAATGGTAATGCTTGGTGATGTGAAATCTTGTGCAGTGAATGAATGTGTGCTTCTATGTAAAACAAAATTTCAATTTTGGATTGATTTAGTCATATAATTCACATATCACATAGTGTTGAACATTTCTTGAGAGATCGCTTAATTGTTCTAATTACATCCATGATTCATCAAGTGTCACGTCAACTTTGGAGGTATTTTTATGTTTGAATGTTAGTAGGTTTCATTTAATGTTAATCGTTGTTTTGCTCGGGACTAGCTAAACGCTAAGTTTGGGGGTGTGAGAACTCTAGTAAGCTAGAGTTATTTCCCTCTAAATTATAACATTTTGATAGTTTAAATTCCGAAGTTGGATAAGTAATTGAGGATTCTAGTTAATTTCTTTCATATGTGTTTGTATTTTCGTTCTTGAATTAATTATGATAAATTCCGAGAATTGTTAAATTTTTAGTTTAATTAAGTGCTTAATGGTGTTAATATTATACAGGTTAAAAATTAAAGGTTAGAAGCTGGAAGAAACAATGCTCAAGGGACCAGATTGCAAAAATGGATGAAATGAAGAATGTTGGAAGGAGAGTCGAGATCGCGGTCTTGACTATTCTAGACCGCAATCTTGATGCCTTTTAACACACCTAGTTATAAATCAATGAAACACCTAAATCCTACTACTAACTAGATGACATCCCGCAAGTATACAGTTGTCAACTAGTAGTAAAGGGAAGTAGGGATCGTTCCCACGAGAATTGTTGATGTTTTCCAAACCTTATTTTGATGATGACATAAGCACTTAACTCTGTAAACAAGTTTTGCAGGTCTGTTACTTGTTTTGCTGGATACAGGGTGTTCGGACGCATTACACCGTCCGAACTATGTCAAGCTTCTCGGATGCATTCCACCGTCCGAACCAACAGGTAAAAAGCAAGGATCTTACTGCTTCTCTGTGCGACGGATGCACACAACTGTCCGAACAAAGTCTCTTTCGGACGAATATGACCGTCCAAAGCTCCATTCGGACGATGGAACAGACGCATGCACGGCCGTCCGAACGATGTTCTTCACCAACTGCATGGAGATCGGACGCTGTGTCGGACGCATCCTACTTATCTCGGACGTCCGAAACCCCAACGGCTACTTTTTGTGCATTTATTATTTAGCTGTTAGGAAGTAGTTGCAACCACCATTTATTGCTCCTATAAATAACTGCTCTAATATTCTGTAAATATCATCTAATACATTGAATACAAACCTTAGAAAAGAGCAATTTTAGTACAAATTGGCTATAGTGCTATATTGTATTAGTGTGCAGCTTAGAGTGCAATTCAATTTTGAGTGGAGTGATAATCTTGTACGAAAGTGAGTTTGTGAGTAAAATTCTTGGCTAAACTAAAAGAGTTTTACTGTGAGCAAGAATTTTCCTACTTTGCAAAGATTATTGGCTCACCAAGTGTGTCAGAAGCATTCTATTGAATTAATACTTCAACCTTGTTAGCTTGGAAGTATTGGTTGTTCAATTTCCTCTCTTTATTTCTTCGCAGTTTCATTGATTCTATTATATTAATTATTACTTGAAAAATCTCTAAAAGCTTAATATTTCTAAAAGTATTTTTAGAAACCTAATTCACCCCTCTCTTAGGTTGCTTTGGGACCAACAATTGGTATCAGAGCTTGGTCTCATTTTATTGCTTAAATTGTTTGTGAGAAAAGAAATATTATGGCAACCAACAATGCTCTATTTGTTGAGAGTCAACCGTTACTAGGCCCCTTATGTTTAATGGGGTAGATTTTATTAGTTGGAGAGATAGAATGAAAATATTTTTGTAATCTATTGATATAGACTTGTGGTATGTTGTCCATTGATGATCACACAAATAGAAGAAGAGAAAAGATAAGGGATGAGCTCACTCCACAAGACAAGGCAAGCTTGACTTTAAATGCAAAAGCCATGAATGTACTCTTATATAATGCCTTGGATGCAAATGAATCAGCTCGCGTAAAGGGATGCATTTTCGCTAAAGAAATCTGGGATAAATTGAAGGAAATCCATGAAGGGAGCGACAATGTTCGTGAGCAAAAGAAATCCTTACTTGTTGCCAAGTATGAGTCCTTCAAGATGAAACCACAAGAAAATATTGACAAAATGTATTGTAGGTTCAATGACATCATTAAGTATCTTGAAGCCTTGGGTAAGGAGTATTCTTTTGGTGAAAAAAATAGATAGATCCTAAATGCTCTATCCAAAGAATGGGATGGCAAAACAATTGCTATAGAGGAAGCCAAGAATTTAAATTCAATGCCTATTGAATCGCTAATCAACTCTCTTACATCTTATGAATTGAAGTTGAAGGCCAAAGTGGTGGATGATGAAGAAGCAAGGCCAAGAAGGAGGATTGCTCTAAAGACCTCAAGAAGAGGATGAAAATAGCTCCATCAATCTAGAAGATGAAGATCTTGATGAAGGCTAAGGGAGATCTTGCACTCATCACCAAAGGATTTCTTAAACATTACATCAACAAATGAAGAATGAGAAGAGGTGGAGCTACAAATTCAAATAATTTCAAAGGAAAGACTAGGCTAGAAATAAAGAAGCAAAACGAAAAGTGTTTTGAATGCGGTCAACTCGGACACTTTGCAAATTAGTGCCCTTCTAAGAAAAAGAAGGAAGGAAGAAAGCCTTGATTCAATAATTTTCAAATCACATGGGATGATTGCAACTCTGAAGGAGAAGTCGAAGAAAAAATGGAGTCGGCACAAATGGACTTTATGGCCATTGGAGATGATGAGGTAAATTCTAACTATGACTCTAATGATGAAAATGATGAAAGTGATCTTGAAGCTTTCATTTTGAAATTGCATGATAGCTTAAAGGAATCATATGCTAGAAATAAGGAGTTAGTGAACAAAATCAAATGCTCTATTGAATGCTAACTCTAAACTTGTGAATGAAAATAATAGGCTATCACAAGAAAATTTTTGTGACTTGAAAAAAAGAATGCATGTGAGATCAAAGGTCAAGGAAGAACAAGCTTCCTTGAAGAAAAGAATGGATGATTTGAATGTTCTCTTGACTAGAAAGAAAGAAAATGTTGTTGATTTGAAAAGAAATAGAAATGTATTAATCAACAAAAATGTTATCATGTTTAGAAGGGATGACTTACGTTTTGTAAAATCAAAATCCTCTTTATATGGAAATAAAAATACTATTTGTAGATATTGCCAACAACATGGACATGTTAAGAATATGTTTTATGTCAAGAAGAATGAAAAACTTGGAATGAAAGTCGCATGGATTGATAGCAATTCCACTAACTCAAATGGACCCAAGAAAATGTGGGTACCAAAAGTTATCAATTGATTTATTGTGTGGGTACTTAACATCACCAACATTTACTAAGTGCTTCATAGATAGTGGATGTTCAAGGCACATGACGGGTGATGCTTCTCTCTTAACAAATCTCATATCCAAAAACAGTGAAAAAAAAGTCACATTTGGAGATAACAATAAAGCAAAATCAATCGGTATTGGTGATGTAGGTCAAAATGGTGAAACCTTGATTAAGAATGTGCTTCTTGTTGATAATTTGAACTATAATTTATTAAGTGCAAGTCAACTTTGTGATAAAAATTTATATGTATTTTTTACCAAGCATGATTGTCTTATCCTTGATAAAAATCATGTTGTTTTATTCAAGGGCACTAGGCGCAATGATGTTTATGTGATTCATCTTGATAAAATTAGCAATAGCAATGTAAAATGTCTTACCGCTTCCATAGATGATCCTTGGCTTTGGCATAGAAGACTTTGTCATTTTAACATGGATTTGATTGAAAAACTTTCTAAGAAGGATTCGGTAAGAGGTTTGCCAAAACTAAAATTTTTGAAAAATAAAATTTGCGATGCATGCCAATTTGGTAAACAAGTCAAAGTTTCTTTTAAATCAAAGAATGTTGTGTCCACTCATAAACCTTTAGAATTGTTGCATTTGTAACAGACTTATTTGGATCTACTCAACATGCTAGTCTTGGTGGTTGCAAATATGCCTTTGTTATTGTAGATGACTATTCTAGGATCACTTGGGTATTATTTCTTGTTCACAAAAATGAACCTTTTGAAAAATTTGTAAAATTGTTTTCCAAAATTCAAAATTTATTGAATTTAAAGATCATTCGTTTAAGAAGTGACACTGGTGCTGAATTTAAATTTAGAGGTTTTCCCAATTTTTGTGATCACAACGGTTTCATGAATTTTCGGTTGTTAGAGTCCCTCAACAAAATGGTGTTGTTGAAAGGAAAAGCAGGACTCTTCAAGAAACTGCTAGAACTATGATTAGTGAATGCGACTTACCACAATACTTTTGGGCCGAAGCCATTAACACAGCTTGTTATATCATGAATCGAGTTTTATTAAGATCCTTTTTAAACAAAACTCCTTACGAACTCCTTTTTTGTAAAAAACCCGTTGTGAGCTATTTCAAAGTTTTTGGTTGCAAATGTACACATTTTATTTTAAAAATCAAAGATAACCTTGGTAAATTTGACAAAAAATCGGATGAAGAAATCTTTCGAGGATATTCTAGTAACAAGAAAACATACCGAGTTTACAATAGAAGAACGCTCTTAATTGAAGAAGTTGTGCATGTTACATTTGATGAACCTAATGATGTTATCTCAAAGAATTTGTGCGAAGATGAAGATGTAGGTATTCTAAAGGAGCTCGAAAAGCTCACTATTCATGAAGATCATCAAGAGATCACATCAAGCAATGATGTCAACGACTATCAAATAGATGATGAAAAAGAAAAGAACGAGGATACTCCAAAAGATCTTCGGAAAGCTTGGAGATTCATCTCTAGTCACCCTCAAGATTTAATCATAGGTGATCTATCCGATGGGGTAACTACTCGTTCTCATAAACCTTTGAATAGTAATTGTTCATTACTTTCACACATTGAACCTAAACATGTAGATGTTACTTTGAATGATGATTCTTGGGTTATTGCCAGCCTGCAAGATGAACTTAGTCAATTAGAGAAAAATAATGTATGGACTTTGGTTGAAAGACCGTCTTCTCATCGCGTAATTGGAACAAAATGGGTTTTTAGAAACAAATAAAATGAGAAAGGTGAAATCATAAGAAACAAAGCTAGACTTGTTGCAAAAGGTTATGCTCAAGAAGAAGGTATTGACTTTGATGAAACCTTTGCACCCGTGGCTAGATTAGAATCCATTCGCATATTTCTCACATTTGAATGTTTCAATGATTTCAAATTATTTCGAATGGATGTCAAAAGTGCATTTTTAAATGGTTTTATCGATCAAGAAGTTTTCGTTGGACAACCTCCGGGCATTGAAAATAAAAATCTTCCAAATCATGTTTTCAAACTCTCTAAAGCTTTATATGGTTTGAAAAAAGCTCCAAGAGCTTGGTATGAAAGATTAAGTGGTTTATTGATTGAAAATGGATTTAAAAGAGGTGTAGTTGACACCACTCTTTTTACAAAAACTGAATTTAAATGGTTTGTTAATTGTTCAAATTTATGTTGATGATATTATTTTTGGAGCAACTAATGAAATTTTGTGCAAGGGCTTTTCACATTTAATGCAAAAAGAGTTTGAGATGAGTATGATGGGCAAGTTACAATTTTTCCTTGGACTACAAGTTCACCAAACAAAGAAAGGAACGTTTATTACACAAATCAAATATACAAAGGAGCTACTTAAACGATTTGGAGTGGAAGATTGCAAACAAGTTGGTACGCCTATGTGCACTTCAACCAAACTTGATAAAGACGAAGGAGGTAATGGTGTCGATGAAAAATACTATTGAGGTATGATCGGAAGCCTACTTTACTTAACAGCCAGTAGACCTGATATTATGTTTGCTGTTTGTTTATGTGCTAGATTTCAATCTTGCCCCAAAGAATCGCACTTGATAGCTGTAAAAGAATTTTTAGATATTTGAAGGGTACAATGAATTTTGGTTTGTGGTATCCAAAGTCCTCTACATTTTTTGATTTAATTAGTTATTCTGACGCTGACTTTGCTGGGTGTAAAATTGATAGAAAAAGTACCAGTGGTATGTGTCATTTCCTGGGAAATTGTCTTGTGCCTTGGTTTAGCAAAAAAAGAACAGTACTAAGTAGTTACAAACATCCGAACAACACTATCTCTCAGACTTTCTCACTCGTCCGAAAACCTCCTCTGTGCCTCGGACGCTTATAATCGTCCGAATGCTATTCAATTTCTTCACTTATTCTCTGGAATTCTTCTGGACGCTTACCATCGTCCGAAAGAACATCGAACGCACTAGCTCTTCAATCAGCAGTCCGTTCATCAGCTTTCGAACACTTCATCGGACGTACACCAATCATCCACTTTCCCCCATTTCGGACTCATCCTAACCCCCGAAACCCTCTCCAAATTTTATCTCCAAAAATTCCTCCAAATTTCTTCCTTCTCTCCACAAATTGTTTGGAAAATTGTCATTCCCAAAGTATTCATCACCGTTATTGAACCTAATTCCACCCATCTACCATCTCATTTCATCAAATTCCCACCAGCCTTTCAAAAAAATTAAATTTTCTCTCCTCTTCCTTCCTTTCATTCACAATGGTTAAATCCCGTGGAGGTTCTTCTATAGCAACTCGTGGACGAAAATCAAAAGGGAATGAGTCAGCTTCAATGCGTGGGGAATCTTCTGCTAATCCTCAAGTCTCCTCAAATCCAACCTTACCAAAATTCATCGATGCCAAGGCATCCGACCGGTATACATCTTTTCTAAGCAAATCTATAATCGTTCAACGTCCTGCTTCTCAGAGTCTTTTCGATGAATTTAATCTTCCCATTGTCAAATCATGCTTTGAAAAACAAAATTGGGGTCACCTAGTGCATATTGATTTACCCGTTTATCATGACATGGTGCTTCAATTCACAGCCAATCTTCGGAAAGGCCCCACTATTCGCACATTAATACAGCACAAATCTTGAGATTTCCTCCAACATCATCAACACTATTTTTGAATGTGAAGTCTCAAATTTGAATGATTTCTCTTATTTCTTTTCTTTTGATATATGGCTCGCTATTGATACTCGATTTGACATTGATGAGGTCAGAGCAATTTTTAACATCAATTTCAAATAGGCCTCGGAAGCCAAAACCACATTGCTCACTCCTGAACTAAAACCTATTCTGTACACTCTTGTCACAAATTTGCTGTTACCAACCGATGGGCATCGCACTGAGCCCGAAAAAATGCAGCTTTACTTATTTTTTTTGTGTTTTCAAGGGAATTCCTCTTGACTTTGGGTATCTCTTCTGCTCCCTGTGGGAACTCTTTCTTACTGATACCCGAAGAAACATTCCTTTTGGAAAATTTCTCACCAAAGTTTTTGATTTCCTTGATGTCCCTTTCAGCGGCAACAAACAATTTCCCCCTTGTTTTAACAAATCTTATATTGAAAGAAAAGGCCTTCGTTTTTTCAATGATCAATGGTTAACTAAGGCAGCTTTTGATATTGAACGTTCAAAATCACAGGCCTCTGCCTCTGGTTTGGAAATTCCACATTCGTTTCCTCCTCAAACACCTCTACCATTCCATGATCCTCATCCATCTTCCTCTGAACCCTCACTTTCTCAAATCTGTGGTCTTCTCACTTCCTTGAGCACTCAAGTAAGTTCCTTTCAACATCCCACTAATCTGTATTGTAACTTAAAGCCACTTGAAACTCGTCAGTTCATTCTCTAAGAGGCACTTAGCTTATGCATGTCTACTTCAGCTTAGGTTCAATTTGCCAATATTCAATGACAATATCCACTTACTCCTCTACCAACAGTGATGACAATGCTGAAAAAGGGGATGTTCGTGAGGACGACGAAGAGGACACAAATAATCAAGGTGCTGCCAATGAAGATGAAGGCGACGATGAGGATGTTGACGACACATTCAATTTTATCATGCAACGCTGTAATGAAGACGATGAAGACAGTGAGGCTAGTGGAGATGATGCTCCTTCCAAACGCAGAAAGATCGAAAAACGTTCCAAGAAGAAAAATGACTTGAATTAGATCCTTTAATAATCTATTTTTTTTCCTTTGCCTAGTTAAATTCGCTCTCGAATTTTCCCTTTTATGTATTACTTTGAACTAGTCCTGTTGAATATTTGGGTTTTATCCTGTTGAATATTTGGGCTTTATATTTGGGTTTTATCCTTTTTAAATAATGAATTTTTGCAGTATTTCTGTTGAATGTTTGCACCTTCTCAGGGGGAGCTTTGTTTGATGATGTCAAAAGGGGGAATAGTAATTTATATTGCAAAATGATTAGTCATCACTCATGTCTATTGATTTTACATAATTATTCCATGACTCTTTGTCATCATCAAATATGGGGAGATTTGTTGTTTTCCAAACCTTATTTTGATGATGACATAAGCACTTAACTCTATAAACAAGTTTTGCAGGTATGTTACTTGTTTTGCTGGAGACAGGGTGTTCGGACGCATTACACCATCCGAACTATGTCAAGCTTTTCGGACGCATTCCACCGTCAGAAAGCAAGGATCTTACTGCTTCTCTATAGACGCACACAACTGTCCGAACAAAGTCTTTTTCGGACGAACATGACCGTCCGAAGCTCCATTCGGACGATGGAACGGACGCATGCATGGCCGTTCGAACGATGTTCTTCACCAACTGCATGGAGATCAGATGAAGTGTCGGACGCATCCTACTTATCTGACCTCGGACGTCCGAAACCCCAACGGCTACTTTTTGTGCATTTATTATTTAGCCGTTAGGAAGTAGTTGCAACCACCATTTATTGCTCCTATAAATAACTGCTCTAATATTCTGTAAATATCATCTAATACATTGAATACAAGCTTTAGAAAAGAGCAATTTTATTAAAAATTGGGTATAGTGCTATATTGTATTAGTGTGCAGCTTAGAGTGCAATTCAATTTTGAGTGGAGTGATAATCTTGTACGAAAGTGAGTTTGTGAGTAAAATTCTTGGCTCAACTAAAAGAGTTATAGTGTGAGCAAGAATTTTGCTACTTTGTAAAGATTATTGGCTCACCAAGTGTGTGAAGCATTCTAGTGAATTAATACTTCAAGCTTGTTAGCTTGGAAGTATTGGTTGTTCAATTTCCTCTCTCTATTACTTCACAGTTTCATTGATTCTAATATATTAATTATTAGTTGAAAAATCTCTATATGCTTAATATTTCGAAAAGTATTTTGGGAAAGAACTTTCCTAATTCACCCCCATCTTAGGCTGCTTTGGGACCAACAATTGTCGGAAGGCAATTACCAAGATTTATGAGTAGAAAAATCAAGGGATAGATGATATAACTATTCTAATGAAAACCATAATTTTAATTCTAACCTAATTTAATCAAATTAGGACTAAAATTAAAAACAAGTAAATCACCCAACTAAAAGGACTACAAAAGAGAAACTTTGAATATTAAAAGCATTCATTTCTAAACTGTAAATTGGAAAGAGTCAAACTAGAGATCTAAATATTTTTTGATTTTTGATTGAAATTAAGAAAGCCCACTAAGAATTTACTAGAAATTAAAGCGAGAAATTGAGAATTCTTAAATAGAAAGCAAGAAATTAACAAGATCCCTAATTTTCCTAAAAAAAACCTAATTTGAAAGTAAAGAAATTCTCACTAAATTAGACAAGAAAAAAAGTAAAAATTATATCTACGCGAAACTTGCGATGAACCCACTACGATTATCTAATCAAAATTTTTGTCTATTAAACTTGACAACAAATTAAAAGAAGATCTAAGATAAAATTAAAGAGAAAATTCTATTGAAAAAGTAAACTTGGAGTTCAAGCTATTCAAAACTATCTAAAAACTAACTAAAAACTATCTACTCCTCTCTTCTTACTAATTCTACTTAGCTTAAATAGTGCAGCATTACACAAGGCAAAATTAGGGGTTTTTGGCTGGAAGTTTACAAAATTGCCTAAACAACTTAACTCTCAGCGAGTTCAGATTGCGGTCTGGAACATTTGAGACCACGATCTCAACTCTGATCTAGTAAAACAAATTCTCGAGTCGAGATCGCAATCTGGAACAGTCGAGACCGCGATCTCGACTCTCCTTCCAGCATTCTTCATTTCATCCCTTTTGCAATCTGGTCCCTTGAGCTTTGTTTCTTCCAGCTTCTAACCTTTAATTTTTAACCTGCATAATATTAACACCATTAAGCACTTAATTAAACTAAAAATTTAACACGAACTTATCATAATTCAATTCAAGAACGAAAATACAAATACATATGAAAGAAATTAACTAAAATCTTCAATTACTTTTCCAATTTGAGAATTTAATCTATCAAAATGCTATAATTTAGAGGAAAATAACTCTAGTTTACTAGAGTTATCACACCCCAAACTTAGCATTTTGCTAGTCCCAAGCAAAACAAAGATTAACATTAAACGAAACCTACTGACATTCAAACATTTAAACACCTCCAAAGTTGATGTGACACTTGATGACTCATGGATGTACTTAAAACAAATAAGTGATCTCTCAAGAAATGTTCAACACTACGTGTTATATGAAGTATATCAGTGAATCAATCCAAAATTGAAAATTTGGTTTACATAGAAACACACATTCATTCACTGCACAAGATTTCACACCACCAAACATTACCATTCTCGAAAAGAGTTACCAAAAGTTTTAGTTCTTTTCATTTGAAACATCATAACTTCTCAAATCACAAATATTATAAAGTTAATAAAGTCTCTGTGACAAGGCATCATGAAAATAGAAGTTCAATTAGGAATCAACTTAAATGCAATTTTCACACATTTCGGGAAAAAACTTCTAACAAGGAATAAGTAATATGAAATTAATGATAAGTATTACAAACATTTACTCCTTAACTTATTGGTATACTAAAAACGCAATTCCTAATGGCTTAATTCGGAGAAACAGCATGGGTACATGTCGGAGTCCCGTACTCGCCTTATTACTACTCTAATGGCTTATTTTCAGAGAAACAACATGGGTACATGTCGGAATCTCGTACTTGCCTTATTCCTATTTTTTTTTTGGCCCTAAACCAAGGGAAAGGAGTGAAATGTACCAAAAATTAATCTCGAACATCAATTATTCACAAATTCGAAGAACATTCCCTATGCAAACACACGAAATGTCTCAAAATTCCTTCTACTTCATTTAACTCATTTGTTTCCAAAAGATAGTTCATCAACCACATAATATAAGTGATTTGCTAAGAAACAACATTTCAAATATAAATTTTTCTAAAATTTCAGCACTTCTTTTGAAAAATAGTAATGCTAAATTTATGAATTCTTTATGCTGCAAATGAATTACTAACTCACACAAAAATTCTTGAAATGAATCAATTATACACTTCAATCACAAAGCATTGAACATCAAAATGTGTCATCATTGAGTACCTAATTGATCAATTTTCCATTCATTAATCATCAAGTAGCAACAGAATGTACAAAATGACCATTTCCAACAAAAAAAGATAAACACCCCCAAACTTGTCTCTTTTATTCTAATTGATGAATAAATCATCCTTCCACTCACCCAAAATTAAACATAAAGGCATACCCAAAATTAACAAAAACTACTCGAATCATAATATAGCTATAAACTAAGAACTAAAATTGGGTAGAAATGCTAAGAGTGATACCATGCATCTCACCATTCAAGTTTCAAACAAAATCAGCATTCAATTCAACTCATCAACTAATGGAGGGATGACATTAGCTTAGAGCCCTTATAGCCATGCTACTCTTATTTGGCAATAATCATAAATAAAGCTACACCAAGTATCTGGAAAAAATTTCACAAAGATTCAATCCATGAAGCATCAAATTAATTAGTTACTTGGCATCAGCTTAAGGCCATTAGCCAAAATACTTAAAAAGAAAAACTAAAATACTTCAATTCCAAAGACTAAAAGTAAAACAAAAGTAATCTAAAGTAATCAAAAGCTATGGTGTTCAATAAAAACAGGGAAAATTATCATCATCCATTAAATTGATCCGATGATCAGGGTAGGTCTTCATCCATGCTCAAACAAATGGTGGCTTCATCTCTTCATTCCATCTCATCTTGACCCTCCTCAGTGTCACTAGGTTGGGCCTCTTCATGATCATCATCCATGTCCCCTCCAGTCGCACCAGCGTGGCTAGATCCCTCATGATGTGTGGTAGCCCGCCAGTGGTGTGTAGTGCTATCACGAGGTGGACCAAAGTGCCATGTTGGAGGTGATGGTGGCTGAGATGTGGAGACCCAAGTCCCTAATGAAGTAACCTTTAAAGCTTCTCCAATAATGGTCAAGTTCTTGTGCATCACCATTTGACCGTACGACCAGTACCCTTGTAGATCATTCATTTCTTCTTTACTTACAGGAGCATTAAATACTAAACCTGTGGGTATCGGAATCATTGAAGTTCTCTGAGGTGGTGGAGGCTGTGGCTGTGGCTGTGCAAGGTGCTCCTCCTGGTGGTGCTTCTCATATTCTCTCACCATCCTATAGATATATTCCCGATTGATCCTTCCTCTAGGATGTGTCAATGATTCCAATTGACCAATCGGGCAACCCGCTATGGTGCAAAGATGGTGAATTAGACAAGGGGCATAAAATATGGGTCATCCCGACCTACCACTCTCTAAAAATCCCTGTCTAATAAGGTGACTAACATTCACCGAGATCCCAATCATGATGGCATAGACTAAGAGTACCTTGTCCCTTTCGATAAAGCTCACAGCATTGGACCCCCAAATTCAACTACTAGGATGAAATAAAATCATAACTTAGCCACTAATGAGAGTCCTTGATGAGGAAATTTTAATTCAATGGCAGACGAAGTACTCTTAATCCACTCTACCCTCCTATCACAAATGGCATCTTTGATTGCATTCATATCTTTATTTTTATTGTTAAAAAATGCCAAATATTGACTAGAAGGTACAGGGGGCATTTTGAAATACACATTAATCACATGAACACCAAAATCTACCAAAACCCCCCGTATACGCGCCTTGCCTTCTTCTAACTCACAAAAATTACAATGAAACTCCTTGACTAACTGGGTAGCCCCAGGGTCTACCTGAGCGTTAAAACTCTCCTAATGCCTTGACCTAATTAGTTCTTCTATCGCTCTCCTAGCATCTTCATATAATCCCCAATGCACGTTTAGGTCAAAATTCCTCTCTCTAATCACCTCATGCTTCTCGTTATTCTTGAATAATTGCTGAGCCCTATCAATCGAGAATTGAGGTTCAATTTGATCACCAACCATAGTGAGCGATCAAATGGTTGTTCCCAGCCCCCTTCTCCGCTCGTACCCTATCCGGATTTCCTTTTTCTAGAACCAGTCCCTCTCCCTCTCATTCTAACTCTTCTCTCAGCACTGCCATACATCCCTCTCATCATTTTCATTATCAAAAATGAATTCAATCACCAATTTAAAAAATCAAAATTTCAATCAAGATTCAACACCACAAAATCATAATCACAAATTCCAAAAATTTTCCCAAAATTTCAATTCAACTCAATCACAAAGCAAACCAAGAATTCCAACAATTGGACAATTCAAAATCACAATTCTTCTAGAACAAATTAGCACCAGTTACTAGTCCACAATTCAATAATTAAATTCCACAAATTTTCCACAATTTATTCCACAGAACTCCAAAATTGCCTTAAAAATAGAAATGTATTCTTTTTTGGATTGAAATTTTTCCAAGAATTGCCTTTGCGTCAATCTTCCTTGAAGCCAAATTTCTTTTAAAAATCCTCAAAAAGATGGTTGTGGTAGTGCTTTGATGTTCCTAGAGAAAAGCAAAGTGAAATTAGTGGTGGGTGTGGAGTTTTTAGTGATTTTTGGTGAAGATGAAAGAAGAATTGGAGGATTTGGGGTTAGAGCTTTCGGAAAAGGGAAGAAAAATAGGGAAAGTTTGTGAAGAGAAAAGAAAAGATCGAAGCTTTTAAAAGTTTCTGGCAGTCGAGACCGCGATCTTGCCTGATGTCGAGATCGCGGTCTCAGTTTTGAGATCGCGGTCTGAATTTGAGACTGAAATCTCAACTCGGTGCAGAAAAAGCCTTTGCAGAAGTTTGAGGTTGAGACTGTGATCTCAAATTTGAGATCGTGGTCTAGACCAATTGACGTTTTTGCCCTCCAGAAGTTTGAAGTTGAGACCGAAATCTCAAATTTTGAGATCGCGGTCTCAAGTTCAATTTCTGCAAAGTGAATTTTCACACTTAGCCGAAATCGCTTCACTCTTGACCACTTTTCTCCATTTACAAGGGTCAAACAAAAAAATTCACAAGTTAGGATCTGACAATTTTCACTCATTCTTTAGCACCATTTATTCAACTCAAAAATTTATTTAATTTAATTTTTTTTTTTTGACAAAAATTGTAACCTAATTCAAACCAATTTACTCAAAATCAAGACAATTAAGAGTCACACCAAAAGAAAGCAATAAGAACTAAATTAAAAACTTGGGTTGTCTCCCAAGAAGCACTCTTTTATAGTCACTAGCTTGATTATGGCATGACCCTCAGTCTTGTGTTAATCGGACGATTTCTCGTCCACCTTCAATAATTCCTCCAATGTTGGGTTTAAGCCGATGGCCATTGACCTTGAAAGCTCCCTCTTTCCCCGTTATCTCCACAGTTCCATGAGAAAAGGTTTGGATCACTTCAAAGGGACCACTCCATCTTGACTTAAGCTTTCCCAGAAATAACTTGAGTCTTGAATTATAAAGGAGCACCAAATCACCGACTTTAAATTCCTTCCTTTGGATATGCTTATCATGCCATGCCTTTGTCTTCTCCTTATAGATTAAAGATATACATTTAGTTCTCATTTTCAAATGCCTTACTCCGGAATTCATCCAACTCATTCAAATCAAGCATCATTTTTTCATATGCTTCCTTCAACTCAAAATTCAAGTTCTTTATGGCCCAATATGCCCTATGTTCAAGTTCCACCGGCAAGTGACACGTTTTTCCATACACAATAGGTACGAAGACATGCCTATGAGAGTTTTAAATGCCGTATGATAAGCCCACAAAGTGTCATCTAACTTCAATGCCTAATCTTTCCTAGCATTATTCACCGTTTTCTCTAAGATTCTCTTCAATTCTCGGTTTGACACCTCCACTTGAGCCGATGTTTGTGGGTGATAAGCTAAAACAACCTTGTGTTTCACTCCATATTTTGTCATTAATGCCTCAAATTTAGAATTCTTGAAATGTGATCCCCCATCGCTAATGATAGCCCGAGGAACTCCAAACCGTGCAAAGATATTCTTGCGAAGGAATTTAGTAACCGCCTTGGCCTCATTGGTTGGAGTAGCAATTTCTTCAACCCAAACCCAGTCTTTGACACATAGTCCACCTCAACCAAAATGTACTTATTGGAATATGAGACCGGAAAAGGTCCCATGAAATCAATCACCCATGCATCAAAACCTCCAACTCAATAATGGCATGAAGGGGCATTTCATGTTTCCTTGAAATATTACCCACCCTTTGGCATTCAACACATTTGAATACAAAATCCCAGGAATCCTTGAACATAGTTGGCCAATATAACCCACTTTGTAAGACCTTGAAAGCCGTCCGTTGAGCTCCATGGTGCCCCCCAACCGGAGATGAATGACAATGTCTTAATATATCGTATACTTCACATTCCAGAACACATCTCCTTAGGACTTGATCATTGCACTTTTGGAGCAAATACGGTTCTTCCCAAAAATAATGTTTAAGTTCCGCAAAGAATTTCCTCTTCTCATTGATGTTTAGCATCTTTGGTATTATCCTTGCCACAAGATAATTCGCAATATCCGCATACCATGGACTCACCTCCTTCACCTCAAAAAACTTAGTTCTGAAAAGGATATGATTTCAATTGGAGATTCTTCATTGGTTATCCCTTTTTCAAGATTGACAAGTCTAGATGCCTCAATTCTTGAAAAATGGTCGGCTACCATGTTTTCCACACCCTTTTTGTCGACCACCTCCCAATCAAACTCCTACAACAAAAGTATCCATCTCAATAAACATGGCTTAGCATCTTGCTTAGAAAACAAATACTTTAATGCGGAGTGATTGGTATGAACAATTACCTTTGATCCAGTCAAATATGATCTAAACTTATCAAATGCAAAAACTATAGCAAGTAGTTCCTTCTCTGTTGTTGAATAATTAATTTGTGCATCATTTAAGATCCTACTAGCATAGTAAATGACATGCAACATCTTGTTCACTTTTTGACATAGCACGATACCTATTGCATAGTCACTAGCATCACACATGAGCTCAAAGGGAAGAGACCAATTTGGTGCTACAATAACCAGTGCAATCACTAGAGCTTGTTTTAACTCATTGAATGCTTTCAAACAAGAATATGTCATCAAAATGAAATGGACAATCTTTTTGAAGTAAGGAGCACAATGGTCTAGCAATATGAGAAAAATTTCTAATAAATCTTCTATAAAATCCCGCATGACCTAAGAAACTTCTTACCCCTTTAACATTGATCGGAGGAGGTAACTTTTCAATTACCTCCACCTTTTCCCTATCAACTTCTATTCTATTTGATGACACCTTGTGACCCAAAACGATTCCTTCTCTCACCATGAAATGACATTTTCCCCAATTGAGAACTAAATTAGTTTCCACACACCTCTTTAACACCTTGGACAAATTTGCAAGACAATCATCAAATGAGCCACCAAAAACACTAGAGTCATCCATGAAAATCTCTCTGCTCTTTTCAACCATGTCATGAAAAATAGCAAACTTACAACGCTGAAATGTACTTGGAGCATTGCAAAGTCCAAATGGCATTCTCCTATATGAAAAAGTACCAAATGGGCATGTGAAAGTTGTTTTATCTTGGTCTTCTGGAGAAATGACCTTGGCTATTTGAAGGTATCCAGAATAATCATCAAGAAAACAGTAATATGCAAAACCGGCCAACCTCTCAAGTATTTGATCAATAAAAGGTAAGGGAAAATGATCCTTTCGGGCGTCTTTATTCAACTTTCGAAAATCAAATCACATTTGCCAACCCGTAACCAATCTAGAGGGGAGGAGCTCATTGGTTTCACTTATGATTACGATAATGCCACCCTTTTTGGGAATGACTTGATTGGGGCTAACCCACTCATTATCGCTAATAGGGTAAATAATACCGTCTTTCAAAAGCTTATGAACCTTCTTCCTCACAACCTCTTTTAAAGTAGGATTCAATCTCCTTTGAGGTTGCCTTACCAGTTTATTCCCTTCATTCATCAAAATTTTATGCATGCATATGGAAGGGCTTATTCCCTTTATATCATCAATAGAGCAAGCAAGGGCATTTTTATTCCTTTTAAGCACCACAATCAATCTTTCAAGTTGCTCATTTGTCAAAGATGCATTCACCCTTACAAATCACTGGGTATGTCTCATTTTCACCAAGATATGCATACATTAAGTGGGTAGCAAGGGGTTTTAGCTCCAAATTGGGGGGTTCGTTGGTCGGAGACCCCCCTTTTACCTCCTTCTTGATTCTTTTCATCTTCCTTTTGCAATAAGTTCTCATCCTTCAAGTGATTCACATCCTTCATTCCTTCTTCATCATCTTGATTTGGCGCATTTGACTCCAAGACCTCTTCCTTCATTAAGAAATTCTCCATTGCATTCCTACAACAATCATCGATTAAGTAATCTACCACATTTATATTCATGACATCTTCAAAAATTGAAGGTAGCTTTAATGAATTAAAAACATTAAATGTAACAATTTCATCATTTATTCAGAAGTCCAACTTCCCTTCTTGAACATCAATAAGTGCACGGCCGGTAGCAAGGAAAGGTCTCCCAAAAATGATTGTGCATAAGAGACAGAAATGTATGGTTTACCTAATTTTGA